>ML866177.1:7550-21673 GCA_009831015.1 Picea engelmannii | reverse complement strand
GTTGTGGTCTAGAGGTTGAAAAGGAATGTTGTCATGTTAATGACATGTTGATGTTTGAATATATTAAGATCGAAACAACAACCTCATGAGGATATGAATCCCCCTATTTTTTTTATAGAGTGAGTACTCCTCTTTGGCTAAAAGATATATATTGAATATCTTGGATAACGAGGAATGCTGGACAATGAATCCCGTATCTTTATTTCTTGGATTTGTGCATGAAATAGTTCTTCAATAACCTTATATAATATTTAAGTGCAACAAAAAGTCTTTTAACAATAAAAATATTGAAGGAAGGCTTCAACATCAGGATATATTTTTTCTCAACATCATATATACAACCCTCTTAATCACATACAAATAAAAATACATCAACATCTTCTCTTGAGAAATAGGAGGAAATGGTTTTGATCATTCAAAGAATTTTAAAAGAGTATGGTTGTTATAACAAAAGTGAATTTGATAATAATAATTCAAACATCTCACACTCAAGTTCTCAAGATTTGAGAAGTCATTGAAGTCATGCCTCGAAGTAATTCTTTGTGAAGTTTTATTCATGAGATATATTCTTCATTTACAAAACAACTGAACAAACTAATTGAATAGTGAGTCGGAAAAAATTCTTATCAAACAAGGATTAAATTACCATGAATCCAATAGGAAATTATAGCTTACATATAACAGTAAAAAATATCGTTGTAAATACTCCATGATCTTATTAATAAAAGTCTTGGAATATTACAAGAGAAACACTCAAGAACTGAGCCTTGTAATCAGTGTGAAAGTTCAAGCGTAAAACTTTGAGAAAATGGCATAGAAGAAGAAAAGGAGTGGAGAATATGGAGATATTTGTTTTAATCAAAATTTTGACTGCATATTGATAACTGGTTCCCCCTATCTTATGATTACCTACTTCTAACCCTTTGATGAATCCCTCTCTTGCTTTTAAAAACCGGTTCTTCTAACTCCTCGAGTAGTTAGGGATTTTTATTTCTTGGAGAGATCACTTTAATTAATGGCTCAATTAAGTATCATTAATTCATTTTCATCATTTATATTTGTATGTTGAAATAGGTCCCTTTCTGTCTTTAATAAAAAAAAATTAATAAACTTTTATTTTGAAACATTTAATTAACTGCCCGTTTAAAAAGGGGACTTTGTTTTAATTTTATGTATCTGATATTCAACTTTTCATCCATGTAAACCAATTTATATGTGATATTCATCGTATTTTGTTTCCAACGAGTCCTCCTGGGTGAAATTTTGATTCCTAGATCTCAAGATATGAGCTCGTGAAGTCGAGGTGTCAAGCAGATTTGTTAGCAATGCATAAAATATTGTTGACTATTATTTCAATTTTTGAGCAAAATATGGTCACTTTCAGTTCTCAATACCCATTCCATCATCTTCCTCATCATAATACCTTTCCAAAGAGGTATATTTTGCACACTTCCGACTCCTGTATCTCAAGTTATGACCTTCAAAATAATAAGATTCAATAGTCATTGATTGAATTTGATGGGGCAATCTAGACCCTTGGTTTGAATTTGGTCGATCCCCTTAAGAAATTCGACTTTTTGTTGGTAAAGTGTTTATCCCACATGTATTGGAGTCTTCTATATGTTGGATTATATATTAAAAAGTGTCACATTGACTTAATTTGAATTAAGAGGAAGCTATGGAAACTTGAAATTGACCCCTTAGAAAATTAATGAATAATTAAACATTTTAAAGCCTAGTCATCATCCACCTATGCCCAATCAACGCAAAGTGACAATGAATCAGTTTAGTCAACAATCCATGTGTCTTCCATATGTAACCATTTGTGGGATTCCATATGTCTACATGTGGTTGGATATCATATCTACTATGTGGCATGATTTCATAGGTTAATAATAAAATTGCCATGCGATCCCATGAGTGGTTGCCAGATGTCATGAAATAAGTGGTTGGTAATACAATATTTGGAAATAAGTTAAGTGGGAAATGAGTTAAGAGTGGGAGTAGATAACTATAAGTAATGAGGGATGGAGAAGGAGGGGGGTCACGAAAGCTGAGAAGTGAAGTCGGAGAAATGGAAATGCGGTGAGAGAAGTGAAGGAAATTCTGCCCATCTGCTTGGATGTAGAAAATAAGATAAGTGTGGAGTAAAGCAGGTAAGGGGTAAAGGGGAATGTGAGTGTAGTGGATAAATGAAGGGGTGTGGAGGGATAAGGGTTCATGGGTCAAAATGAAGAGGAGGGATAAGGAAGAATGGGATTTTAATAAAATGTTTAAGTAATGTGGAGCAGGTGGAGAAATGAAGGGGAGAGATAAGGGAAATGAGAATTTCACGATGGTCAAATCCCATGATGGTATCAGGGGAAGATAAAATGTTTAAGTATGGGAAGAGGGAGTAGGGAAGGTGGAGGAAAAATGGGAAAGGGGGATTAGGAGAGTGGTGTATTGCAATATATTTATGTGGTTTATTCCAAATAATTTACATGGTTTATTCCACATAATTTAAAACAATTGTAAGAGGATTTGTCCCAAGATAGTTAAACATGGTTCCAAGAAATTTGTATTTTCCACAAAATGAAGAAGTTATTACTGGGAGTTTGAATGTAAACCTAGATATCTTGAGCATACAAACTCATATTTGAATCCAAAAAATGTGTGGTGAAGATGGGACTGAAAGCTACCCAATGAACTTATAATAGTTCAAAAACTGTCTTCTTCCAATATCACTTTTTTTTATTATTCCAAGAGAAGGAAAATACAAGTGACCAATTTTTTTTCAACATGACCCAAGATCAAACCTTGTTGGGAATAGAGCGTTTAAAATTAAGTTGTTGACCAAGTTTAATGATGTTCCATCATCTTGACTGTGGGGAGTCTAAAAAGGAATCACAATTTGACCATGATAAAAGTAACATTTTCCCATGATAAAGGTATTTAATATTTCTTATGCCACAAAAACATAGATCTATAATATAATGTTGAGCAATGAAAAGGCATGGTGGAGAAAGGCTCTTCATAGAAACACATTTCCTCCCAAGTGAAAAAATAAGATGCTTGGATTGTATGAACCAAAACAATAAAAACAATGTCATTCTTAGTCTAATGGCTATTCATATTGAAATTCCAAAGTGCCAATCTTGTTATGGATAATTTTTCCTCACCCCATTCAACTCGCTTGGATGGCATTTCCATTTCCCTATGTAGACTTGAAGTCCTTTTTTGTACTTTCTAGAGCCAAAAAATCATATTTTTCCGCATATACGTGCCCTACAAGTTAGACAACATGCATATACACAGGTTGCACCAGTACAACCCATGTACATCGAGTTTGGTTCTCAAAATTAAAAATTGTGTCGGGCTTCCATGTCAGGTCATGAGATCCATGATCCTTGACCTTCCATATAATGGAAACGTTCTGACTTGACCCTTCAGTTCCATTTGATGGATATAAATTGAGCTATATCCAAGTCGTGGAAGAGGAAATAATTCAACTTTTGAAAGCAAAGATACTCTGGAGAAATTTCACTTCACATTGAGTCTGCATCCCTTTATCCTTGAAATTATGAACATATTGTTCATCCCCCAAGCTCTTTCTTATTTGATGGAGAACCTCATTGTCTCCTTTATATGATCTTGCCTTTGGTGGAGGATTTAAGTGGTGGAGACCCAGCTGGAAGGGGCATGGTTTCTCAGTTGCAAGATGCGCTGACATAGAAGTTTGTCACTTGTATACTTCTGTTGATTATTTTAATAGAAATGATATTTTCTCATCCAATTGATATCTTGCAAATATTTGAATTGTTATTCCATGGGTGTATTTGTAATGTAAGTTAATTGATTATGCTATTTTATATGCTAAATTTATATATTTTCACCATATGCTTGCGTATCTTGGTTGTTGAGGACTAGTTGTAGGTATAAATCTTTGAGTTGCATGCTCAATGGTGGTCTTCATCGAACATACGGATGAGGTAGGCTCTTGATGATGTCCTATTAGCATTTCGTTTATATAACATACTTGAGATTAGAGTTGTTTTCTGCATTCATTCTGTCTATTGTGGTTTACCCCATGCCATAGAGTGATTTTCCTCATAACAAAATTGGCGACCATAATGGGGATTGAATCTTCTATTTTGGGGGTTTGGAGTCTTTTTCTCCTTGAATTTCTCTCTATTATCTTGAGTTTCCTTCTCCCCTGATTGCTTGACAACCTATTTTTACTTTGCATCTGATTTTCTTGGCATTAATCCTTTCCCTGGGAATGTTTTACTACATATATGTGGGTTTCCCTTGAAAGACGTGTACATACACAAGTTGTCCTGCTATAGGGTGCATACATACATGAGTTTTTCTCAAACAGATGCATACATCAAGTTTTTTTCTTACTGGGTGAGTTTGGTGTTTGTTGGGTGAGTTTGGTTGGTTGTTGAGTCTTCTTGGGTCTCATTCCTAACTGTTCAATGCTTACAAAGTGATAGGAAACCTTCTTATTGTTGGATTTTTGGGAGGTATTCTTTCTTATCATATTTTTCATTGGTTGTCCTTGCATCTTGGTCTGAGTGTTTTCTTCTTGGTATCCCACTTGGCTTGTGTCTTTTTTCTTGCAGTAGGGATTGTATATCAAGCTACTATTCAGTCCTTGCATTTTTGTTTCTTTATATCGAAAATACAAAAAAAAAATTGCTCATTTTTTCATTATGGCATTTTCTCTTTTGGGTTTTTAGTATTGATCTTGATACACATGGAAATATTGCATTTTATTGAAATTGTAGAAGTTGCATTGAAAATTTCATTTGGAAATATTACCATCTTTTGATAATTTAAGATTAGGACTTAACACTTTGTTTATATTCATTTCTTTGATATGTTGAGTCATAATATCATCAGTTTCATGACCACGTATATTGAGTAAACAAAGACATTAAAAGTAACGCTGATTAATCAAAATTTATTAGAAAATATTTTATTTTTTAGAGTACACAAACAAGCATAGGATATAGGGCCTTGGAATAGGATTTTGTGAGTAAACTTCTCCAAGTCTATTAAACTAAACATATGTGTCTGACTAGAGAGTGGTGAAATCCATTGTATAATTAGTGACGTCAGGACGCTCTGCTCACATCGGAGTTAAGCACGAGGTCACACAAAGTTGGTTGCATAGATATCCCTCTAATACCTTCTTAGCGTAAGAGATATTTTTGGGGATCTATTCATATTTGGGGGTCTTTCTAGTACCTTTACCTTTGTGAGAGGCGGTGCTTTCAAGATTTAGGGCTCTGTTACCCTACCCGTATGGTGGACATAACTTACGACTATTCACCTATGCATTGATTTCATCGTGGTGGCTCTAGTTGCTTAACATAGATAGACACATAGGTTACTTACATGGGTTATTCTATAGGTAACCTGAGTCAAATAAGGGTCAGACAACACACATCCTTTATGGAGGATTAGCTCTCTGAGGGGATCTGACCGACTACGTTGTTAAGCCCACAAGGGACCTTATAACGGATTTTGATACCTCCAATATTTTGAAGGGAGTCTAAGGCCCCTCTTGGGCGAGTTATACCTACTACAGTGAGGGAGGCCCCTTTTGAGATACTATATCATGTTTGTGTGCATATGGCCTTTTCTTTATTTTGGTGTTCTCTCAAATTGTTAGTTGGCCCTAGGATTTGGTTTTATATCTTGAGTCTTGAGTCATCATGGAGCCAGACCAACTTCCTCGCAAGTCTCTCCATTTGTTAAATTTACCACCACATCTTGAGTCTTTTCCTTCTAAAAGGAATAAAGTTACTAAACGTGGTACACATACCTCCACCTACCAGATTTGTGATTATACAATTATGAGTATTGATTTGAGTTCAAACGACACTAGGAGTCCCTCGACTTCTATACCTACTATAGTTAATGGGACTCCTTCAACTCCTTCAACTGCGATGGTTGTAGTGTCATAGGTACCCCTCCTTACTCCTATCGAGCCAGTGGTTTCTACTCAACCCATATTAATGAACCCTTTGGGGTCTCTTTTCGGTATGTCAGGATAAAATTCTCATTCCATACCTTCGGTCTCTAACCCTTTCTCTTTTGGTATTCCAAATATGACATCGAAAATTTCATCCTCCATTCCAGCAAATAATTCAAATCCTAGTCTTTGACCTAGGGGCATGGCTCCTCCACATACTCCTCTATCGTTTGGTGGAGCTCATATTCCCCAAACAACTCATATGGTTGGAAGCCATCCTCCTTTTCCTCTCGGGTCTAATCCTAGCCTTAATGCTCCTGGATGGAGTACTCAACCCGGAGAACAAGATACCTCTTATATTCCATCATTTCCACCTTCCTTATCCAAACCAATTATGATGAACAAATTTGTTATGATGAATCCACCTCTATCCTCCATATTTCCACCCGGAGGGAGTCAGTTTCATGCTATGGGAAACACCCATCCTGGAGCCACTTCAGCTGGCGGAAATGTTTATAACCCTCATTATTTCATCCCTACAAGTATGGTGCCTATGCAGCCTCTTATGAATCAGTTTGGAGGAGGATATTTCCCTACCAGACAAAGCCATGGTGTATACTAGAACCCTCGATGGTCTACAATCCCTCAACATCAATCTTTCTCGAGAGAATGAGATAGAATGACGTAACACCATCTCCCTTTTCTGTCCATGCTTAATATGATAGTTTTGTCGAGATTAATGAATGACCTAGTGCATCATGATCCATCGTGGGCCCCCGTCCCCACCAAGATTCCTTCGTACATTTTGAAATTTGAGGGAAAGACTAGTGAGGATTCGGGTGATCATTTTACAACTTTTCATCTTTGGTTCTCTTCCAATTATCTTAATGAAGATTCTATTTATTTGAGACTATTTCAATGCACCCTCGCGGGGGTTGCATAAAAATGGTACATTGAGCTACTAGGGGGAACATACAAAAATTTTAATCAGATGATTTTGGTCTTTCTCAACCACTTCCAGTTGCTCGTTCATTACGATGTCAGCATAGAACTTCAGTCTGCCCTATACCAGGATAAAGCCACACATATGTTAGACCATATCCAAGAGAAGCATGGACAAAAGAGGTTTATTAAAGCCTACATTCCTCCATATTTCTTGTTGGAGTGGTTCCTTAAGTCCTTATTGCCTTATATTTCAAAGGATGTCTCTACATCCATAGTAACATATGAGGAAGAAGCTATTTTCAAATCCCAACAATTGAACCTTATATATGCTCAATATGGGATGTTATAGGAAATTTTTCCTAACACGTTGCGATCCAATTATGACCCTAGAAAAAATATTGGGCCTCATGTCAATGGCATCATAGACTTTGCAAATTCTAAGTCTACAGAATTGGTGATGAACTAGTTGAAGGATTTGTTTCTAAACCAGTATGTAGAAATATAAGATTTGTCTTCATCCTCCACTCCCACTTAGTCGACGAAAGTGCATTCTGTATAGTCATCGACCAATGAAAATAATAACCAACAACCATGCGGGAATAGAAAGAAAGGACGAGGTAATAATCATAAGGGTGGGAAAAATAATAACAAGGACAAGGACAACACTAACAATGATAGATCAAAAATAATGTTGGTGAGGACAAGAAAGAAAAATGGAAGGTGAAGTTTCCTTGTAAACTTTGTAAATATTATCACCTTACCCACCTATGCCCCAAACTTGAGGAAGCCTCGACGCTCTTATCTCAACCGCTTGTTGTGTTGATCAATCCATTTCTGCATAATCAAAATATGGCTGTGAGCTCCTCCAATAATGGAAATGTGTCGAGTAGGAATCAAAACCCCTCTACGCATGAATGTGACCGTCTATGTGTTAATATGGTCAAGTATCAGATTAATTTAGACACTTGATCTCGTGATTACGATTCTTCACAGATTGTTCTAGGTCTAGAGTCTCCCCCTCCTCCAGAAACACCTTTGTATATTGAAAAGCTAGAGCCTTCGCCTTGTATTCTAAAAGGAGTACTAAAATGTTATGTCCACAATCCTAATGCTAGAGTTGCCTAGAACTATTCAATTTTTGAAGATCTGGGTCAAACCCCTTGTGTGATGTCAGCTTTGGAGGTGATCCAGACATATCCTTCATAGAGGAAAGCCTTGTTATCTACATTAGGAGATCTAGACGCATGTGGATCAAAGGTTATTAAGTTTGACGTCACGGATGTTAAGACTCACTTGCCTTGCCACATGGCCTTTCAAATCCATGTGGATTACATGAAATATACCATCAAACAAATTGTAATTGATGAAGGTGATGCAACATGTGTGATATCCCTAACCTATTGGAAATCCATTGGCTCTCCAACTCTCTCTTAATCTATGACTACGTTGACCGCATTTGATGCTCATTATTTTTGACCCCATGGAAATATTCTTTCTTTTCCAATCTAGTTAGGTGGAAATACAATGGAGGTTGATGTCGAGGTGGTTGATGCACGCCTTGACTATAATTTATTACTAGAGAGTAATTGGAATTATTCCATGACTGCAGTCGTGTTGTCTATTTTTCACACTTTATTTTTTCCTCATGAAAGGGAAAATAGTGATGATTGATCAGTTGTCCTTTGCACATGCTTTTCATATTGCATCAGCTGGACCTTCGATCCCAATGATCAACAATTATGAGTCAAAAACTGAGGATATTGGTTTTGAAATATATTCCTCTCTCATGGGTACCTTTGATTTCATGACACCAATTCATCACATTTATGCCATTTCGAGTGGGTCTTCATCGTCGATGAGGTTCGTTCCTTTTCGTACTTCGTATTTCAATGATCCTTGGACCCTACCTTTCTCGACCACATACTGTAAAGGTCAATCACACATTGGGATGGAATTCCCACTTTCAACGAAAAAGGCTACGTATCAAGCTGTTCTTAACACTAATTCTAACCTAGATCTTGTCTCCTCCCAGATAGACGAGGAGGATCCCGTTCTAGATCTCGTATGGGCCACCCAATTATATTGTTCACATGATTTCTTTGATGATACTTTACCTTCAAATGAAGACATCTTAGAGGCCATGAATGGTCCTAATAGACCATGGGATGATATGCATCATCGCCTCCCAGAACTTGTTAGGATCGAACAAGATGAATTTAGGTCTACCTTGAGTGAGATGGTCAGTCACTCCATGGTTCCACTAGATACACATGGTGTTTATGCTAAAGGAAACATGGTGAATATTTCTCCTACCATCATGATTGACATCTCTCGAATTCCTGGAAAAATTGAGAACGTATATATTGGTGCGTATTGTTTGCCTGAAGAAATTTAGATCTACATTGATCTCTTCAAATAATTTCGTGACCTATTCGCTTGGTCATATGAAGAGATGCCAAGGATCAACCCTAGAATTGTCGAACATGAGATCAAGACTTATCTGGATGCTAGACCTGTTCAGCAATGCCTTAGAGATGTTAGTCCTAGAAAGGCCCATGTTATTAAGGCAGAGGTAGAGAAGCTACTTAATGTTGGTTTCATCTACCCGATTCCCTTGACCGAATGGGTATCCAACCCCGTTCCCCTGAATAAGAAACAAGGAACTATCCATGTGTGTATGGATTTTCGAGACCTAAATAAGGCTTGTCCTAAAGATAACTTCTTGACTTCTTTCATTGACCAGATTCTTGAGTAGTGCATGGGAAGCAAAGTCTTTTATTTTATGGAATTTTTTTAGGATATAATCAAATTCAGATCAAATCCGAGGATCAACATAGGACAGCATTTAGTTGTCCTTGGGGTACTTTTTCCAGGGACAATTTTAAGGATGGAAATTTATATTAAAATGTAGAAACCTGGGCTAATCTTACCAGTCTTAATATGAAAAATGTAAAATGTTTGGCGATAGTTTTATAAAATATTAAAATTTATAAGGATTTTATATAGTTTCTATAAAATTTTGGCATTTTTTAAGGTAAAATAATCTTATTCTATGAAATTTGGGCTAATCATTTTTAGAGAAAATGGAAATTGGTGAATCTTCTTTTGGGAAAAACCATGGAAAATTAGCCCATTTGTGAAATTTAGCCCCTAAAATCATAGTCTTGTGCATACCAGAAAATGCCTTTCGTCCTTAAAAATGCCACAACGACCTTCCAACGTGCTATGACCTTTTCTTTTCATGATCTCAAACACATTTTTGAAGCTTATCTCAATGGTATCACTCCTCACTCTGACAAGAGAGTAGATCATTCCACTCACCTTCGACTAGTATTTGAGAGATGTCATTATTATCGTGTTTGTTTGAATCCTCCAAGTGCATCTTCTACGTTAGGTGTGGTCATATTTTAGGATTATTAGTCTTTGAGCATGGGATCATGGTGGATCCTATGAAGGTTGAGGAAATACTTCGATTTCCTCCCTTGCACAACATTCAACAACTTTAGGGTTTACAGGGGAAGGCTAAATTCTTGCGTCGGTTCATAGTGAACTATGCCAATTTAACTAAGGGTTTCATATGTATTTTGAAGGACACTATGTTTATATGGGATGAGTGAGCCCAAGAATTCTTCGTTTGTCTTAAGAAAGCCTTGGTATCGATGCCTCTATTGAATCCTTTGGACTATAGTAGATATTATTTTATTTATATCACCGCGTCTACAAGGATGATTGGTATGGTTCTAGTTCAGGAGGATGATTAGCTCAACGAGAACATTGTCTACTATATTAGCCAAAACTTAGTCTGTCCTGAACTTAAATACTCTCACATTGAGAAACTAGCCTTGGCTTTCGTACATGCGGTTCAAAGATTATGACATTATATATTTCTTTGAAAAATTATCTTAGTTGATGATATCAATCCATTTAAACTATGTCCTTACCAGGTGTATCATAGTGGGAAAATACAATAAGTGGATTTTTATGTTTCAATAATTTGATCTCGATTTTTCTTTGGCGAAGTCTAAGAAATAACTAGTTTTTGTCGAGCTGATATTGAACTTACCACGACTGGATGAGGACGTTATTCATAATGATTCATTCATAGATGAACATATTTTCTTTATCTCATCTTCAAACCCATGGTATGGGTACATTCTGATTTATCTTCAAACCTTGAAGGCTTTCCAGAATCCTTAGTGAGACGATCGACGACGTATACATCATCAAGCTAAAATTTACCTTATCATTGATGACAATTTGTATCTTTGAAGGGTAGATAATATCTTGCGTCGTTTCTTGAATCACGAGGAAGTTGAGTTGGTTCTTAATGAATGTCACAGTGGGGCTTATGGTGGTAATCTATCTGGGCTTGCAACAACCCAAAATATTTTGTGAGTTGGTTATTTTGGGCTGTCAATTTTTAAATATTGTGTTGAAGTGGCTAAGAAGTGTCACCCTTGCCAAGTGTTCACTCAAAAAATGTGCTCCCATCCAACCCCTCTTCACCCAGTCATCACGGTCGGTCCCTTCACCAAGTGGGGGGTGGAATTTATGGACTCTAACCCAACTTCAGCTAGGGGAATCATCATATTATTGTGGTCGTATATTACTTCAATAAATGGGAAGAGTCCATGCCTACCATTAAATCCGATGGTAATATTGTAGAATTCTTCGTATTCAACCAAATTATAGCTCAGTTTAGAATCCCAAAGGAGATTATCACTGATCATGGAAGTCACTTTCAGAATGAAATGATGAAGAAATTAGCATCAAAACTGGGGTTTAATCATGGTCATTATTCCCCTTATTATCCCTAGGAAAATGGAAAAGTAGAGGATGTGAATAAATCTCTCAAGACCATATTGCAAAAAACTGTGAGCTAGAGTAACTCTAACTGTGAGCTAGAGTAACACCTCGTGCACTTAGGGCATCTAGATGAGCAGTGTCGAGATGCCTCTATGGTTATCGAAGGGAATAAATGATGTGTTAAGGTTTAGTATGATAGGTCTATCTATCCTCGGTAGTACGTTGAGGGTGACTTTGTCCTCTTGTATGACCAAGCCAAAGAACCATTGGGGGAAGGAAAGTTCAACCCCATGTGACACGTTCCTTATATCGTGCGACGTGTTTTAGAAAAAGGAGCCTATGAATTGGATGATTATGAAGGGAATATGTTGAACAAGCCCATAAATGGGCTCTACCTGAAAATACATTACTCTTAATCCCTCAAACTTGGGCATGACTCTTTGTATACTAGTGTATCTTAGTGTATATATATATTTTCCTTTGTGTCATCAACTTGCTTATTATGTTTTCCCTTTGTTGGAAGATGTCAATGCAGTATTTAGTTTACCTAGGATTTGAAGATGGTGCTAGTCATCATACATAGAGCATGGCTTCCGTCGCTTGGGTCATTTACTCCCCCAAGGGACAATTGGTGTCTTCATGTGGTTTTTTTTCTGGAGCCATCAACGAATAATGTGGCTGACTATAACATCATTATAGTTATTTTAAGCGATTCCATTTCACATGGTGTTCGATATTTAGAGGTTCGCCTAGACTCCTAGTTATTCATATGTCAGTTAAACGGTAGTTACCTTGTGCGAAACCCCACTCTTCTCTGATGATTCCTATGGGTACGACTTTTGGAATGATACTTTGATTTTATTACTTATAATGACATACCTATAAGTTCTAATTATGTATTCGATGCATATGCTAATTATGTTTTAGATTGGCATTTGTCACATAACTAAAGTAAAGAAAAAACATCCATGTACACATTGTAACATATATAAGTAAATTYGAGGACCAAAATTTTATATTTCATCTGTTCAAAAAATATGGTGTCATAGTACAAAATGGGGCTCACACCCTCAAAATATATATATGGCCAATATATATATATATATATGAAYATGGCATMTAGGCTTGTGGTGCTAGATGCAAATCATTATAGCATAGTACGGTGTTTGTGWGACACCGATAGAGTCRCACCCAYGCACGGGGCACACCCACCACCTGYCGCTGCATAGCCTCCAACAGATCCTCCACYTGAACCATAGGAATCCCATGTGTCAAATGAGACAGTTTCCCCTGCACATTTTTTAGCACTCTATCTGAATCTCCTCCCTCCYGCYCATATCCATGGTTCCTCTATTGATTTCATGGGAATGCATCTAKTCGTCGYAGAYCCACATCTGTGTAACAAAGTAATTTTTAATACTTAATACCATAAAAAAATATTTGCATTTTTTTATTCTTTTTGAAAAAACAMAAAAAAATGAAATATATAAAAACTTTTCTTASCGATATCACCGCAGGCGGAGCCCAGTGGAAAGGAAATATCTRGATCCCCTTTGTAGTCGATCCCAACATAAGGGTAGTCATTTATGGCTATCACCTRTAGTCGCCACYAGAAAAATAACTCATTGTTGTAGGGGGTTGGCACCCTACCACCTCCTAACCTCCTCATCAYGTTGGTCCATCGTGACATGGMTRGATTGTGYGRTCTGTGTGGAATGATCTCCACTCTAGGGCTCAAACCTRGAACCTTCTCAAATAAMAAACTATACAAGATGGATGCAAACCCAATGTTTCTCTTTMTCCCCTGTTTACAATCCTTYAGCTGACTCTTTGTGTTAGTCAAYAGTGAGGTACACYAGTCATAAATCATGGGTCATAAACACTCCATTGCATAAAACATGAGTGGCCTTGAATCCTAGTGCAAYGAGGCCRACCYAGAGATCTGTGTAAGGACAAGAGAAACGATCTTCAAAMTCRGGTTCTCAATCACCTTAATGGGGAGTTGGCTCCCTAATTTGTCYGTGTTTGCAACAAAGTGGGTGGAAATGTAATCCTCTATGTTCATACCACCCCCAACCCCMTGGGATTTGAGATTTACCACCTYRCCCCAGTAAGACAATCCTATGATAAAATAGATGTCATCTACTTCAATCCTCTATGGTTTCCCATAGCRATTGMAGGTCTCTATATCTGGATCCCAATAGTTTACTAGMATTTGGAGTAACCTCACTTGAGCYCTAATTCCTTTGAGGKCTCGAAATTTATAAAGCCACATCATTTTAGAGCTAGTTGGGCCCATGCATCTCTTTMCACTACTRCATCCACCTCCTCATGCTCCCTCTTTCTCCATTCAAGAACCATCCTGCCAAAGGAAAACCATTTTTTGAGTTGCATTCATTTAAAAAAA
>ML866176.1:19249-34139 GCA_009831015.1 Picea engelmannii | reverse complement strand
TTGCTCTAGGCGATTGGACAGTCATAAAAGGTACATGTAACAACAGATTCCAGAGCTTGAGATTTTTACAAGCTGGCAATGTGCCCTATTTGCCGTTCAATATAGCCAATCTCGACCAGATTAGGGTTTTACAGAATGGATGTAGCCAAGAGATGGGTTTCAGTGCGGCTGAGGCAAGTCTTTTTAAAATACGTTCCTGCTGTAGATGTATAGGTTTTAATTATTATTTTTAGGAGACCGAAAGTCTTGTGTTGAACTATTTATTGAAGAGGACTCAAGAGTTTAATGGCGCTCATTGTGTGTGCTCACAGAATATACCTCCAACGCTGAGAAGGCTCGAGTTGTGTCAAAGACATCATTGTGCAGGTCTCGTATTAACTTCACAGGTCGTGATAAATCTACAGAACCTGCGAAGTTTGGGGCTCAAAGAATTTGTGGGACAGTTCATGCTGCCAGAAGAATTTCAACTATTAAGTCAGCTGACAAGACTGGATCTGACTGGATGCAGTTTGCTAAAACTTCCAAAAGGTCTTGATCAGTTAAATGCACTTGAACATCTGAATCTTAGTTGGTGTGGAGGGCTGAAAGAATTGCCAGAAAGCATAGGGCAACTCCAAAGTTTGAGGACTATAAACTTACAATTTTGTACAAAACTGAACCATATACCTGAGAGCTTCGTACTGTTGAAGCTTCTGAGAATTCTTAAACTTAAAGGTTGTCGCAGTTTACAAAAGCTTCCCCAATATCTCGGTGGATTGAGCTGTCTTGAGGATCTTAATTTGTCTGGATGCGCAAATCTCAGGTTCCTGCCTAGCACATTTTTCCTGCTTTCATCCCTCCGAACTTTGAATGTGAAGAAATGCCAGAGTTTACTTGATCTCCCGCACCATATTGGTAATTTGCCCTTAATTTCCTTTAAGCTACAGAAATGTTCCAAGTTGAGAACGCTTCCTCAGAGTATGGGACGGCTTACGTCCCTCCAACACCACAATCTGTCCATGAATGGTTGTTCTGTATTAAAAGAATTGCCCGAAGAACTCTGCCAACTCAAATTTATCCAAGGGCTTGACTTGAGCTGCTGTACTGCTTTTGAAAGGCTTCCCCATCGATTCATGGAATTGGTCAGTCTAAGATATTTGAACTTGGAAAAGTGTGAAAACATTGTCAAGCTTCCGGAAGGTTTTGGAAAGCTGAGTTCTCTACAAGAATTATATTTGAATTCCTGTGCTAACTTGAAAGAATTGTCCGGGGATTTTGAGTATTTGTCATCGCTAGAAAAATTGAGCCTGAGCAATTGCGAAAACCTAGAGGGCGAATGGATGGATACGATTGTCAAGATCAGGTCATTGAAATCGGTGGACATTACCGAAAGCTGGAAGCTGACCGAGCGATGGATAGAAATCAGATTGGAAGAAAGTGAATGGCATATGATTGTGAAATTCTATCAGGTATCCATAACATCTTACAATTAAGAACTGCTTTTGAAAATTTGAAATTTACGTGTCCATATACAGGGTCATCCGGTTAACAACTATAAGTAAGCTTTTTTCCTGTGTTTATGTATTGCTATGACTGTTGCATACGAGTACTTTGCTTTGTTAATTCACCAGTTTCTTTTATTTGGCAATGAAAGGCTGATGTTGATGCCGAGGAAGAGATGATGAGAAAGGCAGCATCTATGTTTTTCAGTGACGAATGTCTCTTGTTAGATGCTTACGGTTGCGAAATTAAGCCATCCACTTTAGCTCCAAACACCACGTTGGCTGTTGTTGTTGACCGCCATATTTCAAAGGATTTATGGAAACAGCTGGTGGAAAAAATTAAGGCACTTCAAAACAATTCATTAGACCTGCGAATCATTCACTATATCCCCAACTTATCATATTCAGACAATCAGGAATACCTGCTAGAGCCTAAAGGCACAACTCTGAGTTTGTCTTTTAAGAGCAATGCAGCTCTCTGGGCTTTTCAAAGGATACTATCTGGAGTTGTAGGCTTTTCTAACTTGCACGGTGACTACGTGGTTACTACAACTGTGGAGGCGGACAACAAGGGCATCAAGCATTTTTCTAGATGGAAGAATATGTCAGGTTTGCTCAAACAAATCCACTTCAAATCAGAGACTTGTCTCCATATCAAGAAACAGCTAGACCAAACTTCACAGGGAAGTAATCTTGAATTGCTAAGAGCATTGTTGGTGACCGATGGCAGAGATTTTCTTTTACATAAACATACAGAACAGGTAAATATTTGATTACCCTTAGATTTCAGCTAATCGAAACATAATTTGATTTTTTTATAACTGGAAAAATAGTGTCATTTGTCTGATATAATTGCAGGTGAAAGTTGATGCTTTGAGAGGATTAAAATTGGTTCTGCTGTTAATCTCAAGGATCGAAATTGATGAAATGGAGATTTCGATTTTGAAAGAAATCTATACCAAAATGCACAATAATCAGTATGAGTTCGAGGTGGTTTGGATGCCCATTGTAAATTTAGATGATGATGCTACATGGGGTTCATATGTGAGAGCTGCATCATCTATGCCGTGGTTAACAGTTGATGATCCCTGGTCAATGGAACCAGGGGTATTAGAATTGGTTGAACAAGATTGGAACTTCGACCATGACAGCTCGTGTATACTGGTAGCGGTTGACGAGAAAGGAAGAATTAGCAACAAAGATGCAATGGAAATGGTGTGGAGGTGGGGGGTGGAAGCATATCCATTTGCTGGAGATACCTGGGACATCCTCTTGGAGGCAGAATGGGAGCAGTTAACGAAAAAATCAAGCCTAGAATTCCTCTTTCAAAATCTGGACAGTTCAAGCACGGTCCGCCTCTATTTTTCTAGTTAATTGATGCCAAATATTGATAGAAATAGTGGTGTTTTATTTTTCTAGTTTATTAATGTGAAATTACTGATAACAATAGTAGTGTTAGAGCTATTGCTTATGACAAACTTTAGCATTAATATTTTGCAGGTGGTGAAGGAGGCCATGCTTCATGGGCGAATGGTCTGGTTGTATGGCGGAGACCCTCTGGATATTCCAGTTTTCACACACACGTTATATAGTGGGTTGAGAGAATTGGATTTCTGCAACATCCAAATCATATACATAGGGGGGCCATCTTTTCCATCGTCAATTGAATTAATGAACACCCAAGAGACAATATTCCATGAGAATAACAGGCAAAGCGTATCTTGGCCAAGCTTATCATTTCCAGATGCATTACGTTTATGGCGCCGGGTTGAATGTCTGTGGTGGGAAATGAGAGATAAGGGAGGCCATGAAATGTTTGAAGGACTGAGAAAACTATTAGTCTCTCTTCTTTCTCTGAACAATATTTCACACTGTCAACCAGAGGCATGTGTGTGGATAGTTGCGATGGATGAGAATGGGGAGATGGTGACAGCCAGGGGAAAGGAAGTTATAAATGCTTTAGCCAATTTTCCAATTCTTTCTGTAGAGGAATTAGAAACGAGGGAGGAATTAATTGAAGGGAGTAAAAGAGGTGAATTGAAACAGGCAATAAAGAGAAGATTTCAAGATGGTGTAATGGCTTCCCAACATCACTCGCAACATCCTTTGCTCCCGTTCTCAGTCGGACGTTATCCATGGCCTGGTGTGATATGTGATGTATGCGATAAGGAAATTATGGCAGAATTATCATTTTTCAAATGCACCATATGTGAAGATTTCAACGTATGCGAAGCTTGCATGCACTGATGACTTTTCCGTCGCCACTTTTCCATGAAGATAAATGCGCATTTTGTAACGTTTTCTCCCCCATTCTTATAAGGGGCAATTATCAGTCCACAAATATCGGCTGCTAAGGACGCGTCACGCGATTCTTACCCGGAAAAGCACGATGCATCAGAGCGGTTCATATATCTTAAAGCTGGATTTACAGTGTTCTAATCTGATACCAAATGTTCTTAAAGTGCACACAATAGAAGATAACGGTGTCCTCTCAAATATCTTGGAGTTCCCTTATACAGGTTCTGGATGTGTCTTGCATGATGCATTAGCGAGCAATCAAATACCTTGTATCAGTAACATATTTCAAAGGCGGGAAAGGGATTGCTTAAAAGAATTAATGGTGGATATATTGCAAACGAAAAAGATGAGTTTTTTTAGTTATTCGAAACGATGGTCCTACATAAATAGGATGTCTATTTATTTATTTTTTCAAATATTCTTTAAAATCTATTTTTTTAATAAAAAAATATTATTTAAAATCTAATTTTTAAATAAAAAAACACTGAGGTCTAATATGTCCTGTACATGCCAGCTTTGAATTCACTAAATCTGTTTCAAAAATAACCATGTAAAAGTCCCTTACTTTCACTTGCTTTTATAACTATGGTTATTACTAGCACAGTCGACTTGTTACTAGCACAGTCGACTTGCGGTTGGAGAACGCCGAAAGGTATCGACCACTAATAACAGTCCCTAGTAATTAGTAATCTTAATGGCCGAGAGTTTTTACTATGCAGAGAGTATTATTATTATCAGTGACCAATACCTTTCAGCGTTTTCCAGCATTCTCCAGCCACGAGTCGGCTGTGCTAGTTTAAATACAGTGAAGTTTACTGCCAGCTTGAATAATCTTCTCTATTTTACTGTCAGCAGGGCTCATTGGACGCTTTAGATCGTCAGTTCCATCTGCACTACCATTAGAAAGAACATATATGTATTTAATATGTTTTTCCCTTGAACGTATCCTCAATTAACATTAACCCTAAACCATCGACAACTTAGCACTGATTCTAATTACATAAACCGTCGGCAATGACCACATTCCATGTCTCGACCTCTCAGTTGAAATCTAACTCTCTACCAATTGAAATTGTGTAAACTTAAATTGTTAGTAGTTATAAATCAAAAACCTAAATCAGAAATCGAACTGTTAAACAATTAGCAAGCCATGAACAATACAAACTATTCAGAAAATCCCAAGTCTATCTAAATTGATGTCTTTATTTAGGAGTCCAGGTCTATTAAATTTTATCATCCATAGAATCAAGCACAGAGGGGGATGGTGAGTCTGGAACCACCATTTGGTTAGAAAAATAGGTGTGCTCGTTTCACCATAGACAATATAGCAATATTGTCACCCAACCATAGGCACAAAGCACCTTAACCTTGACAGACAGAATAATTCCAGAAGCAATCTAATAACCAAGGTAGTGCACATTTCTCCAAGGCTAGCGCACCAAGTAAGAGTAACCAAAGACCAAGCAAAAAGTCCAAACCATAACCAAAAGAAATTCCAAGCCAAAACTAAAATGCCAGTTGCAGCAGATACAGCTGCAGCTACAGTTCCTCTCCAAACTTGCACACCACTCGTCTTGTGCAGTTGTGAGAGTCAGTATGACAAATGAGCTCCAGGGCCCTCTATTTATACTAGTCTATCTCACTTGACTGGGACAACTTCTCTTTCTGGAGGATAATAACTCAATATTAAATATTCTCTTGAGCTGACTTGACTCCTAGGGTTATTATCCAACATTTTAGGGTTTCTCTTGCTTCCCAGAATATTTTAGTCTTGTCAGAGGTTACACGTGGAGGTTAATACCTCCCGTAGCTACCATAATATCAACACTCCTTCCTAGATAGGGAGGTATTAAAGGAAATGTTCTTGAGCACAAACAAACTACTCAACCAGTAGCATCATTATAGCCACACAGGCTATCTCATGATCAAATCATGAGCACCATCATCACTATCAATATCATTTGATAGCATCAACTGCATCATCTCTCGAATCCATACTCCATCTAGGTAATCGAGAATGATAATGAATAAGTCACTCACTCCACAGAGTGATACAAGAGCCATTCTTATAATCTATACATATGTCCTAGAAGAATAATTGTTCCAACAGATGCTGGAAGCCACACTATGGGCTACAAGGACTATTCTTCTAATCCGGACATACGTCCTAGAAGAATGATTGTCCTTAAACATTTTCCACAGGGAGAATGTTTGTCCATCAACATACTGACTATTCGTCTAGCTGGTAATCATCTCCAACACTAATGATAGTCTCCATGGAAACCAGAACAATTCCATTCAATAGAACACAACTGTGTTTATCCGTAGTAGTACACAACTACTATCCATTGGTACACAACCACACCTAGTAGCACACGGCTACTAACCAGTGCAACATAGTCACAACCAGTGGAATACATCTACCATAGTGGCATACAGATATTGTCCAGAGACATACAGTCTCCACGACAATCATATCATATGATATCAACCTGCATAAAAATATCATGATACAAATTGAGTCATTTGGGCCATTCTTCCACTCACATTTGTGAGATTTGGAAGAGAATCTGCACTCAGAAAGTAAAACATCAGTCGTGGGATATCTGGACTATTCTTCCATGACATAGAAGAATAATTGTCCCTAATTTATGAGCCTGGACCATTCACCTAATTGGGCCATTCCTCTGGCACTAATCATAGTGCAACCTAGTGAGAATGAGTTTTCCCTAGTGAATGCTTGTCCCTGATTGTTGAACCTAGACCATTCACCTAATTGGGACATTCCTCCAACACTAATCATAGTGCAACCTGGAGAGAATGAGTATTCCTTAGGGAATGATTGTCCGGACCATTTCCTAAGGAAATGACTGTCCTACACCAAACTCCAAAACAAACCATTATTCGAAACTTCTCACAATTGTGAACTTTGAAAGAATGACTGCCTGACAAGGCAGACCATTCTACTTGACCACTACTCAGAGTGACTGCCAAGAAGAATGATTGTCCTAGACCATTCCCCACTCTGGCCACAAGGGGAATCAATGTCTATGGTACATCAACAATCTATCGGATCATTTTCATTATGAAAATGACTATCTGATCTGGACCATTTTTCGAACTGGAAAATGTCTGTCTGTCAGAAATCTTGAACCACTTTCCGATCTGGAAAGGAACTGCCCATCCTGGATCATTTTCTAAACTAGAAAATGATTGTCCATAAATCAATAACATATCAGTGCTCCCTCCCAACCTGGGAGTAATCACTTCCTTTTCCAATAAGGAAGTTGTTTCCATGAGCCCCAACTTGTTTCTTAAGTATGCAAACTTTTCATCTTGGACAAAGGCTTTACCAAAATATCTTCTATCTTCTCATCAGTGGAGATATACTGGAGAACCACTTCTCTCTTATGGACTTTATCACATAGAATATAATGCTTGATCTCAATGTACTTTGGCCTATCATGGAACACCAGTTTCTCTTAAAACTTCACATGGATCTGATCATTACAATATATCATTGTCGAATTCAACACTTGATCAGACGGTCTAGGAACCAACTTACAGAGCCACATTGCTTATGTACAAGAATCACATGCTGCAATATACTTTGCTTGTGTAGTGTTGAGTGCAACAGACTTTTGTTTCCTACTAGCCCATGACATCGTGGCAAAGCAAACTGAAGCATATCCAACTAGAACTTCTTCTGTCATCTTCACTCCATGCCCAATCCGAATCAATAAATTCATGCAGTTGTATGTCGTAATTTAAACGTCCCACAAAAAAAATATATGACTGAGTATTCTCCAAATACATTAACGAGCCAATCAATTCTAAATATAGAGACGGGTCTACTAGATTAGAGTCTCTTCAACTTCTTAAGATCTGTTATCATGGGAGTTAGCCATGGATTTGCAATCCATCATCCCAGACTTCTGAGTAACCATTCTGATACACTTTCTCTGTCATAGGAATTTTTCTCCACGCTTTTGTTGTATATGAGATACTCCACATCAAGTTGCTTGAATCCATACAAGGTCTTCTTCCATTTGCATACATGGTTCTCTTTCTAGTATAAGCTTTTTTCTCAATTTTCTTTATTGGGAAGAACATTCTTTTACATGTAAATTTCAATCCATGGATACTGCAAGAGGTATATTTGGTTTACTGGAACATGTTGTCATCATAGTCTTCTCCCTCCTTCTGGAAGAACCTCTAGTTTTGAATCTCGCAATACGTCCATTCATAAGTATTTTTCATATTTTCTTACATACAATGTTCTTCATCACAACTTCCATTTCTTTTGCTTGATTGCTTTTAGTGGGTTCAAACCAAGTTGGTAGTCTTATGATTCTCGGTATAATAACTGGTTGTTCTGGATTTTCTTTCTTTCTTGGAATCTTCATGTTCTTCCTCATGTTCCTCTTTAACTTTGGCGTCCATGGAGTCTTCTATAGATTCCATGCCCTTCCTTCCTAAAGATTCCAACTTCTTATTTACATCATAGGAACATAGATGTAGATGGACAACCAAGGATACTTAAGACTTCTTCTAGAGTCAAACTGAACACATGTTGTTTATCATGGCTGCTATTTTTGATGGGGGAACATGGACAAATACTTCATAATCTTCACGGAATCTTCAATGGATCATATAATTTATGAATAGATCCCTCCTAATCCTAGCTTCATGCATGAATGCATGCTCTTCTTTTGGAATTATGTAATCATCTCCCTCCATCTAAGAGAGTCTATGCTTTCGTCTACATCCTTATTGCCTTCTGCAAAGTGTCATAAGTATTATTCTAATTTCCTCTTGATTATTGACTTCTTTTTTATTTGACTCCTTCTGGGTCTCTTCAAGTTTGATTCTAATTTTGGCCTATATAGAAGTAGTTACTTATATAATAGATTTCTCATGAATTTGTCAACGTACTTCATCTTCTTGCAGTCATCGTAATAACAATCCTTATCTTGTTATTCTTTCACAGGTATTGTTTCAGTGACCATATTTTCTTCTAAGAAATAGATATGCATGATATGTACATGAACTATGTAAACATGGTATGTACAAGAACTATGTTATAGAATAATATTGTTACCTTGACTAGAAGAATAAGTTTGTTTTATTCTGCTTGGCTTTCTTTGAGGGTTCCCTTTCTTCGACAACTGTTGCTTCGTCTATTTCCTTTATTTTCTTTAACTTAGGACAATGGTTCTTATAGTGACCATATTTTCGACAATTGAAGCATTTTATTTTTGGCATATCCTTTTCTTGATTTGGTTTCTTCCTTAAGCCAAACTTCCTCTTATTCCTGAAATTCTTGAATTTTGTTGTGAAGGCTTGATCATCATATTTCTTTTGGGATTTCTCTTTTGTGCTAATCCTTGATTCTTCTTGTGCACAACAAGTCCAAAGTTCTTCAAATGTGGGATACTCCTTTCTTGTGTTCATGCTTGCGGAAAATGCATCCCATGTCTTGGGAAGGCCATTGGGTACTATATTTACTAGTTCCTTTTCTGAAATGATTTCTTCAATAGCTTGTAGTTGATCTCTTAACTGAGATATTCTTACAAAGTATGATGTTATGTTGTCATCGTCATTCATTTTCATGTTATGGAGTTCACTCTTCAGATTCATTACTTGTCCAATGTTTTTGACTAAGAAGAGGTTAGTTAGGGAATCATACATCTTCTTAGATGAGTTAAGATACGAGATGTAGGGTATCAAGTGGTCTTTTACAGATTCCACTATGATACTCATAGTGTTGATGTCATTGTCCTTGAACTTCTCCATAACTGCAATGTTTTGAGGTTCCTTCTCTTTTCCTGCTTCAAATTGTGGTTCCATGATCTTGCCTTTCACGATATCCAACACTTTATTCTTGGCAAGGATGAGATCAATCCTTGTCTTCCATGCTCTGAAGTTATAAACCCCTTCTAACTTGTTTTCTAACTTCATAGAGTAAGTCATGATTGATTTGACTTGATCAACCTTTGAGTTTGACTTGGTCAAACTTTAACTTTGACTAAAAAATCAAACTTAACGCCATGGCTTGCTAAGAGTACCAGGAGGTGCGCTTGGCTAGGGCGCTCTACGCTATCCAGGAATTAGGTCAAGCTCTTCACTTAAGGTTCCTTAACAAGAGGGTTAGGGTTTCATTGCTGCAACAAAACTTTGACTGCAACTACAACTGTAACTAAGAAAATCCTCCCAATCTATCTTCCAGCGGTTAGACTGTCCGAATATAGTGTGGGCCCATAACCTGTTAGAAAAATAGGTGTGCTCATTTCACCATAGAGAATATAGAAATATTATCACCCAACCATAGGCACAAATGCCACCCCCGAGCACCTTAACATTGATAGACAGAATAATTCCGGAAGCAATCCAATAACCAAGGTAGCGCACCTTTCTCCAAGGCTAGAGCACCAAGCAAGAATAACCAAATGCCAAACATAAATTCCAAACCATAACCAAGAGAAATTCAAAGCCAAAATTGAAATGCCAGTTGCAACAACTACAACTATAGCTGCAGTGCCTCTCCAAACTTGCGCACCACTGGTCTTGTGTAGTTGTGAGAGTGAGTATGAAAAATGAGCTCCAGTGCCCTCTATTTATACTAGTCTATCTCACTTCACTGGATTGACTTCTCTTTTTGGAGGCTAATAACTCAATATTAAATATTCTCTTGAGCTGACTTATCTCCTAGGGTTATTATCCAATGTTTTAGGGTTTCTCTTGCTTCCTGGAATATTCTAGTCTTGTCATAGGTTACACGTGGAGGTTAATACCTCCCACAACTACCATAATATCAACACATCTCCTATTAGTCAACTAAAACATCAACACCTACATAATACATGTATTGCAAAGGCATCATGCAATATAAAGAAGGGACACAATCATGGCTAAGCACAAGCCTTTTAATAATATATCAAAAAAAGATTACTCATCATAAACCATTAAAGGTATAATCAACAAGTCACACCTAAGTCTCATTTCAAGTAAATATCAAGCAAGGGGATCATCCCATAAGAGGAATCCAACTATAAATAACACAAAATGCCTAGCCAAGGGTGGATGAGATAAAGAGTATCAGTCAACCTAAAGGAATCACATACTTAATAATAATCAACGATAGGAACTCATCACATGTTACTAAAGTGCAATTTATCAACAACCAATCACTAAGGAAAACTCAACCATTAGCCATGGAGGAATGATACTCATAAGTATTAGCTAGCAATAACTAGTAAATAGGCAGTCGTCCATACAATGGTATAATCACCAACAAATACAACTCATCATAAGTTGTCAAGGGTATAATAACCATGTTATACCTAAGTCTCATTGCAAGTAAATATCGAGTAAGGGGATCACATCCTTTGAAGAGGATTCCAACTATCAATAACACACAATGTCTAGCCAAGGGTGGATGAGACAAAGAGTATCAGTCCCAACCTAAATGAATCACATAATAATAATTAACAATAATAATTCATCACATGTTACCAAAGTGAAATTTATCAACAACTAATCACCAAGGAAAACTCAACAATTATCCATAGAGTGATACTTGTAAGTATTGGCTAGCAGTAACTAGTAAAGAGGAAAACATCCATAATCAACAATAACATCTACCATCCTTATAGTTGTAACCTTGAACAATAATCTCCATGAACCAAGGGGTGTTACACATATGTGCATGTACCGATTACAAGTGTCATATATTTGAGAAGAGAGTATATCTCATGCAAGAAAAGGTCTTTTATTCTAGGAACTTAGTAGACATGTGTATACAATTCATATCTCCTTGTGAGAAATAACTCTTCAACGTTAGTGGAAAAGCAGGAAAAGATAAAAACAAATTGTGAATATTTGGTGTAATTGCCCAAATATGTTGATGATGGAAGTTGAAATTGTGTGGCCATGGAATTGGAATTTTGTCTTGAGATTCATGGGAGAACCACAATACAATATTAGGCAAATTGGAAATTCATAGGTACAAGCCTTTGGCAAAAAATTTACCCATGGATTTCTAGTTTTAGGAATGTCATTGTGTTTGGAGGTAAAGTTATTATTGACATTGGTTGAATGCCAAACATCAAATTGGATAATTCCAGGCTATTTTCTAAAGAAACGATGACATGATTGGTCACATTTTGACTAGTGCCATGAAAAAACCAATGCGGTTATTGGAGAGGCCCTTTATGTTGATGCAGATGAGCCCATCCTAGGTTAGATCAAAGGATACATGTGGAAGGGACATGCAACAAGGATCCTTCCTATCCAATTATCCCATATCAATGGTGGGGAAAGAATCCATGGTGGAACATGATGATCCCACAAGTCTAGTTTTAAAGACTGGCATGAGACCTTTGAAGCGGGTAAATCATAGAGTGGTATTGGATACCACTTCGAAGCTCTTGAATGCAGTATTGGAAACCAACTTCCAACCTTTAAATCCATTGGATTCTTTTGACACATCTAAGTAGTATACAACTTTGAAGAGCCTATGGCAATGGAAAGGAAACTAGCTCCCGACCTCCGAAGCCATTGCTTGTTTTCCATGTGTCCAAGAAAGCACCACTTTTAAGAGATTAGGGATGATGGAAAGGAGGGACCCACAATCCCATAAAATTTGGGAAATGTTCCATGTATAAAAATCCATAGGCACAATAATACTTAAGGACACACAAACACACAATCTTCTCGTAGGAGAAATCTTACAGGGTTTAGAAAATTACTGGAATATAAGTTCACTAATGTTAATGGCCTAATTTTTCCCACCTATTTTTTCATGAGCACTTTCACCTGGAAACGTCACTTTGGAAGCTATGGGCCTTGTTTCTTTAAGCATATGACCTGAGTCTTGTCATCACGAGCCAAGTCAAACCCCAAGTTTGACCAAAAGTCATAGCACAACATTTAAATGGTTTTTTGTGTGCGACACAAGAACTATATTATTTAAAAAACATGTTATGACCATACAGTAAAAAATCATTATTTTTTCATCTCATTTGAATGTCTATGATCCTCCCAAAAATGGCATAGTGATTAAAGGTGGACCTTATCAAACCATTATTTCTAATTATATTGTTTGATAGTCTTCGCTAATTATTCCTATCCTACTACTTTACTAATACAATGGGATTGTTCACATTCAAGCTAGTTATAAGGAGAGGTCCATCATTTCACCTATAAATAAAGTTATTGAGGTCTTTCATTTCATCCATCACTCATTGCAAGGTTATGTGGCCAAAATTCCATTAGAGAGAATTTCCACCCTGGCCACATTCTTTCTATAGTTTTGAAATTTTGTTTCTACCATCAAAGCTTGGTGTTGGAGCACACAAGAAGGTAAAGTACCTCACTTCCAAGTGACTTTGGAGCCCATATTGCTACCATAACCATTATTGAGGTGTTATCTTGTAAGTCCTTGTTTCCATTGATATAAAATTACATTAATTTTTTACTTTGTATTATTCTTTAGATGATTAGATGCATGCCATTATTTTGTGTCTTTTCTTTTGCGTAGGGTAGAATATGGAATGGGTTTACTAGTGCATTTCCCTTGTTTCTTATTATTTATTTTGTCTGTTAGTTAAGTCACACAACTCTTAAGTAGGTTATTTTGGTACACCTTAGTAACAAAATACTATTAGTAACTGAGTTGAAGGGTGTTGAGTGTTCACAACTAGAACTACTATAAGTGCCCAATACTATTTTTTTTCTAGTTCTTGCTAGTTCTTCTTCCACCACTAGTAGAAGAAGGTCTCTAACCTTGATTACACCTTTAAAAAAGTGCAAGAATTGGGAAAGAGTGTTAAACTTCTAGAATTTGTAACTTTTAGTTGCAAACTCATAATGGAACAAGAGAATAATTGTTGAAAAGGTATTCCATAGGAGAATGGATATGAAAATTCACTTTCTAAAAAGGTACTTCTAGTTGTCAGATAAAATTAGAAGAACATAGCCTTCAAGCTTAAGAAGACAATTCTTTTTTTATCTATGTGCATGATCTCCAAAGTGCCCTAAACTTGGCATGAGGCCTATGCAATGGAAACAATAGTATAAGGAGGCACAAATAACCCTAATAAGATTCCATAATGTGTGCAATGGAACATTCATGGAGATATGGAAACTTTGTTTAATGAGAAAGCATACTCAATTTGGGAGTATTATAGTTGATCTCACTAACAAGATGGCTAAATTATAGTAAATAAAGTTAAACTTGGGGCAATAGTGGCTAAGGAGCGGAAGCAAATACTGAGGTTGTAATACCGCTATGGGATGTATATGAGGAAATGCCAAGTTGGGATTGGCTAGAATTGTTCAAGAAAATAGAGTAACAATTCCTAGAGAAAAATATATTGTAGAGATAGCCCCCCCAAAAAATCAAAGATTGTTGTCATAAGTAGATGAGATTTCAAGGCAACCCAAGACAATAAAGAAATTTGCAAGATGATAAATAACTTCATGCAGTACCAAATATTGGTGAACATAGCCAACAAGGCAAACATGATAAAGAGGGAGTTGCTCTCACCCTAAACTTTCTTATGTTATAGAGTAGAGTTGTATTATTTTGAAAGTACTTTATGTGTATGAAATAAGTATTGTTACTTGGGTGAGACTATCATAGTTAATGATCTATTATGTGATTGGTAAAAAGACCATGGGGTAGATAAACTATGTTGTGGAATCCATGCTATGTAGAGGAATTGGAAGGGATAATTTTTTAAATCTTATCTTGTTGTATTGTTTGGGTTTCGTTGGGTTGAGGAGGATTCTATGTGTAAATAAACAAGGCATGGGAATGTTGATAAATGCAAAAGAGAAAAATAGTTTAAATATGCATGCATCAATAGACATATTGATGGATAATATGTGGTAGAGTGCATATAGATATTATTGGGCATATATGATGTTATATATTGACTAAGAGTGGTATGTTGCTACATATGCAATGAGTATGGCATGATGAATAAATGTGGTTGATGTGGTTGTATAACTAGGAGTGGTTGAGGACATGGATAAACATGTTGATGACATTGTTACCTATGCTAAGCAACCTCATGAGTAAATAATAAGTACAAGATGATGCTTCT
>ML866174.1:0-16779 GCA_009831015.1 Picea engelmannii | reverse complement strand
AGTAAAAAATCATCTGAAAATCAGAATAAAGGGTACATATCAGAGAAAACTGTAGGAAATTTAGATAAGACTGATTCAGGTATAGCCATAAAAAATCAGCAGACTTTTGTTGTCTCATCACGAAAAAATGTATCGCCTTTCTTGTTAACTTTCAAAATTTTCAATAGAAATGTACATAACTGCATGGTTGATTCTGGTGCCTCATCAAATGTAATGCCTCTCTCTGTGTGTCAGAAAATTGATGTTGAAATCAAACCTTCTAATTTAAAAATCATTCAATTAGACAGAACTAATGTCAAGGTTATTGGTGAACTCAATAATGTATTGATAAGGTTGTCATCTAACCCAAAGGTTCACCAAGTAATTGATATAATTGTTGTTGATATTCTAGAAGTCTATGGTTTATTTTTTAGCAAATATTGGTCAGAGCAGTTACATGGTTATTTTGCTACAGATTGGTCTCATATGTGGCTTCCAGAAAATGGCCAGCCTAACAAGATCAGGATAAACAAAGAACGTTACCTGAACTACACTGTTACGGATTTGAATGATCCCAATGAGTCTTTTACTACCACTGTAAATACAATTGAGTCCCAGGGAATGAACACTTTTTTTGGAAATTTCATGACCAAAATATCCTCTATCACCGACCTAGAACAACAATCTGAAATTTCAGCCTATACTCAGATGAAAACTCTAAAAATCAAACCGAACATTGTGGATGACGAAAAAATATGGTCATTATACTTTGATGAATCTAAAAACTGGGAAGGGGAAGGAATTGGTTGTGTATTGATCGACCCCAAAGGTAATAAAACATGTATTTATTGTTGATTAGAATTTGAATGTACTAATAACACAACAGAATATGAATCACTCCTACAGGGACTAAAGAAGGCACTGGATCTTGACGTGCAAAATTTGGTAGTATTCAGCGACTCTGAAATTGTAGTCAAGCAGGTAAAAAACGTTATTCATTATTTATCACCTCACCTGAAAAACTACCAAACCGAGGTATGGGGATTAATACGTAAATTTCTCTTTTTTAACATAAGTTCCATTCCCAACTCTAGTAATTTATAAGTTGATTTATTAGCTAACATCGCTTCAAAATTATTACTCATTGTAGGTCTTTCTCCTAATGCATTTTTGGTTGAATTGTTATTTAGGCCATCGATTCTTGACAACATCATAAATTGGTGAGTGTTTGATGACGATCAAAAAATCATCAATTTTCTGCATATGGAGGACACTTTCCAAGATGCGATAATCGATGAAAGCACCCACAATGAAAACCTTCGAGATTTCATGGTAATATCTGACCCCCATTCTACGGAGATATCATTCGATCTAGTAAACTCTATCCCCAAATTTGATGTTAGATTAGAGAAATTTTATTATTTACATGACAAGTTTAGGGGAGTGGTAAATTACAAAACAAATAGTTCTTCATTACTGTATGAAACTATAAATTTAGGAACGCAATATAATCCTCAAAATATAATCCTTGTTCCCCTAATGGAACAAATTTTGCAAAAAGTGTCTAGTTCTGAAAGGATATCCTTATTAGATGGTTTCTCATGGTATAATCTGGTCCTTATGTCTCCATCAGATCAGTTGAAAACCACTTTTTGTACCCCATGAAGTACTTACCCCTATTGAAAAATTCCTTTCGGATTGATTAATTATGGGGCCACCTTCCAAAGGGAAATGGACATTGTTTTCGGTGGCCTTATCAATCATTTGGTTGTTGTCTACCTGGATGATGTCACTATCATTTCAAAGAACAAAAAATATTACTTGTCGCATCTTAGGGTTGTGTTAGAATGATGTTGTAAGTTTGGTATTTCACTCCGTCCTAAGAAGTCAGTCTTTGCAGTAGAGAAAGGAAAATTACTTGGATTTATAGTCTCTAAATATGGAATGATAATAGACCCCAAAAAAATCCAAGCCATTGCCAACCTTCCTCCACCTTCTTCCAAAAAGGAAATGCAATCCTTTCTGGGTAAAATAAATTTCATCAGATGTTTTGTTCCAAGTTTTTCTGAGATGGTTAGACCTCTACAAAACCTGATAAAAAGGAATGTTTTGTACAAATGGGGATCACAAGAGAATCAAGCTTTTAATTCCATTAGAAAATCTATAACCGATGCTGCCTCCTTGATGAGTCCTGACTTCTCCCAGGATTTCACGTTGTATACCTTTGCATCGGGCAAATTTTGTGCTATTGTCCTCACACAGAAAAATGTTGAAAACAGTGAAATACCTATTTCATTTATGAGCTCCACTTTTAAAGGTCCGGAATTAAATTACCCCGCAGTAGATCAGCAAGCATACGTTGTTTTCAAAGAAGTTAAACATTTCAGATCTTACCTTTTGAAGTCCGGGATAAAAGTCATTGTTCCTTACCCTGTTGTAAAAAATTTGTTAGTGTAGAAGGAACTAGGGGAGACAAGGGAAAATTGGATGACCTCCCTTCAGGAGTATGATCTAAAAATAGTACCTGCACAAATTGCTAGAGGTCAAGTCCTTTGAAAATTGGTAGTTGATTCAATTGAAAAATAAAAAAATCAAATGACAACACTAGTTGAAAATATGCATAACGAAACACAAATCTGTTGTACGGAAAATGTGCCTAATTCATGGTATGGGGATATAAGATTTTATTTGTTGCACGAAACTGCTCCTTGTAACCTTGATCTGAAAAATAGGAGATCACTAAGGCTTATATATACATATTTTCAATTGATTAATAATATATCGTTTTGTAAGAATTTTGATGGTGTTTTTCAGCGTTGCCTAGAAAAAGAAGAATCCTAAAAGGTGTTAGCTAAACTGCATTCCGGCGATGTCGGGGGTCATTTTGGTGGAGATACGACTGCCCACAAAGTACTTAGGGATGGATACTATTGGCCTACCTTATTTAAATATTCTCACACTTTGGATCGCAAATGTATAATTTGTCAAAAGGCTGCAGGACGGGTCAAGAAGGTTGCATTCCTTCTACAACCTGTTACGGTAGACACACCATTTCAGCAGTGAGGCCTAGATATTATAGGACCAATTAATCCACCTTCCTCACAAAAACACAAGTATATCCCTACAGCAACAGATTATTTTACAATGTGATCTGAGGCTTTACCACTAAAGGTAGTAAACACGAGTCGGGTACTTTCATTTTTAAACTCTCATATCATCACTCGTTTCGGGATACTTGAATGTCTAGTTTTCGACAATGCTTTTTATTTCTCTTCCCTAGATATGAATGTATTTTCTTTAGAAAAAGGGATTAATCTAAAATAATCTACTAGTTATTACCCCCAAGGAAATGGTTTGGCTGAGTCAACAAATAAAAATCTGATCAAAATAATAAAAAGAACAGTGTCGTAAAATCATAAAAATTGGCACAATGCGTTATATAAGGCACTTTGGGCTGATAGAGTTACTCTAAAAGATTCCATCAATAATTCTCCTTTCTTCCTCCTTTAAGGAAGTGAATTTATACTTCCTCGACACTTATTACTCCCTTCTCTGCAATCATCTCATAAAGTTCATGAAGAAGAATGTCCTCCTTTAGGGAATCGGATAAACGCTTTACTAAAACTGGAAGAAGTGAGGACACAAGAAAAACAGAAATTAGATCATCATCAACAAATTGTTAAAAGTTGGTTTGATACAAGTTTGTCCTCAGAAAGAAATTTTAATGTAGGGGATTTGGTCCTCAAATGGGACAAAGCACACAAGAATAAAGGAGAACATACTAAGTTTCAAAACCTGTGGTTGGGGCCTTTTGTCATTTCAGAGAAATTGGGTGCTAGTTCTTTTTGTTTGCACAACTTAGAGGGATAGCCAGACACTTTTTCAGTGAATGTCATGTCTCTCAAGAAATACTTCACCTGAGAAAATCAGACTTACCCCTGTAAATATCCTTAGCTTTTATATTTCTTTGGTTTTTTTTTTTTTTTTCTTTCTTTTGTTTCTTTTTGGGTTACCTTAAGAATTATTTCTTAATCATAATTTATTATTGAGGGGAATCAGATCTTTCACTAACAATAGTTGAAACAGTTCAATGCATCTGCACATTAAGTTCTTAACTCAGATCAGTAATCTATAAGAAAACTATGCTAGAAGTCTCTTCTAAATCGTTGTTCCCATTTTTTTGTTGAAGTCTTAGGGAAATACGATTATCTTTAAAACTTATTACGTCATCCCAGTTCTAATGAGATAAACTCAAAGGGATTACCCATCCTTGAGATGATTTCTTAATTGAAATATAAATGTCCAAATCATGATGAAAATTATCAGTTCTTAAAAGAACAAGAAACAATATTAATGATAAATCCTATGATTGTATGCTTGTGAAATCTTTGGTATCGCCCTGCTCTCTCATTATCATGAAGCTTCTAAAAATTTTATAAATTATTATTGAGAGTTGGAAACACTTTAATGTGTGGTAATTGGGTGTAAACCTATCGGGATACTAAACAGGTCTGTTGGCAGTGGGTAAGTGCACACATGATACCAACAACTTTGTCGGGGTACTAAATAGGCCTCTTGGCAGCGAAGAAATGTCGGGTTCAAGATCCTTCATGTATGCTTTTTAAATTGATCAGATATCAAGATTATTTTATCATAGATGGAAACCTTTTAGGATGGGATCAAAGTACTGGAGAGGGTTTAATGACATCCATGACAAGGCTATAAACGCATGCTGACAGCAGTGGCCCTGTCAACGGTATTGGAGTTACTTGTATAAATATTGTTACCCTTTTGATCGAAACGAAAATTTTGATTACAATCTTTTGGCAAAACTTTCTTTGATAGTGTGACTGTGTTAATCTTCTCAATTAATGTCAAAACCCTTGATCTATTTCATAATTGTTTTTAGTGACTATTTGACTTATCTTTTCCCTGATCTGAAGTTTGATGATGCAGAGATAACTAATTTTCCCAGGGAGTCACCATTGTTGGAAGCCAAATATTCCTGGCGTTTCATCGATATTTAAAACACAGTTTTGACAAAAAAGAACTTTTAATAGCTTCCTCTTTGTGTCTGCGACGACTTTAATTATGATTTTTGTTTGAAAAATTGTTTGATTGGTTGTTGTGTGTTTTTGAGTTTATTTTTAAATATCTTGTTTACCCTTGTTCAATTTCATGACTGTTAAATCATGAAATTGAAACAATCTTGGCCTAAACACATCATATAGATTCTAATTTTCTCCTTGTCAAATTGGATGATTTTTTAAAATACCTAATGATCCTAAGAGCCTTCAAGGGTATTGAGCATTTCGTTTTGTGAAATTCATCTTTACCATCAGGATATGAGTTGATCACCTTTGGATCATGCCTCAATCCTTTTTTTCATTTGGAGTTTTGATTGCCAGTTACCACCTCCACGATCACTTTTGAAACAAAGAATTTGATATAAATTNGTTTTTTTTTTTTTTTTTCTTTCTTTTGTTGCTTTTTGGGTTACCTTAAGAATTATTTCTTAATCATAATTTATTATTGAGGGGAATCAGATCTTTCACTAACAATAGTTGAAACGGTTCAATGCATCTGCACATTAAGTTCTTAACTCAGATCAGTAATCTATAAGAAAGCTATGCTAGAAGTCTCTTCTAAATCGTTGTTCCCATTTTTTTGTTGAAGTCTTAGGGAAATACGATTATCTTTAAAACTTCTTACGTCGTCCCAGTTCTAATGAGATAAACTCAAAGGGCTTACCCATCCTTGAGATGATTTCTTAATTGAAATATAAATGTCCAAATCATGATGAAAATTATCAGTTCTTAAAAGAACAAGAAACAATATTAATGATCAATCCTATGATTGTATGGTTGTGAAATATTTGGTATCGCCCCGCTCTCTCGTTATCATGAAGCTTCTAAAATTTTTATAAATTATTATTGAGAGTTGGAAACACTTTAATGTGTGGTAATTGGGTGTAAACCTATCGGGATACTAAACAGGTATGTTGGCAGTGGGTAAGTACACACATGATACCAACAACTTTGTCGGGGTACTAAATAGGCCTCTTGGCAGCGAAGAAATGTCGGGTTCAAGATCCTTCATGTATGTTTTCTAAATTGATCAGATATCAAGATATTTTTATCATAGATGGAAACCTTTTAGGATGGGATCAAAGTACTGGAGAGGGTTTAATGACATCCATGACAAGGCTATAAACGCCTGCTGACAGCAGTGGCCCTGTCAACGGTATTGGAGTTACTTGTATAAATATCGTTACCCTTTTGATCAAAACGAAAATTTTGATTACAATCTTTTGGCAAAACTTTCTTTGATAGTGTGACTGTGTTAATTTTCTCAATTAATGTCAAAACCCTTGATCTATTTCATAATTGTTTTTAGTGACTATTCGATTTATCTTTTCCCTGATCTGAAGTTTGATGATGCGGAGATAACTAATTTTCCCAGGGAGTCACCATTGTTGGAAGCCAAATATTCGTGGCGTTTCATCGATATTTAAAACACAGTTTTGACAAAAAAGAACTTTTAATAGCTTCCTTTTTGTGTCTGCGACGACTTTAATTATGATTTTTGTTTGAAAAATTGTTTGATTGGTTGTTGTGTGTTTTTGAGTTTATTTTTAAATATCTTTTTTACCCTTGTTCAATTTCATGACTGTTAAATCATGAAATTGAAACAATCTTGGCCTAAACACATCATATAGATTCTAATTTTCTCCTTGTCAAATTGGATGATTTTTTAAAATACCTAATGATCCTAAGATCCTTCAAGGGTATTGAGAATATCGTTTTGTGAAATTCATCTTTACCATCAGGATATGAGTTGATCACCTTTGGATCATGCCTCAATCCTTTTTTTCATTTGGAGTTTTGATTGCCAGTTACCACCTCCACGATCACTTTTGAAACAAAGAATTTGATATAAATTTAAAATTTGAATGCTATCCTATGTTGTAATATCGCAATCTAGTCACTGTTATACAGGAATATTAGCCATGCTCTGAAAAATTACACCCTTTTCCTGTTGGCTTGAGATCGCATTCATTGCACCATTGGTGGTTCTTCATTTTGGGGTTAGGTTCTCAATAGAGGAGGTGGTTTTTTATTACGTTTTTCCTCTGGTTCAGGGTTCAATCAACACCCAAAGTGGTAGTCATGGTGGTCTTCTCCTGAAATCGTAGTTATCGAGCCACCTCCAAAAATGAAAAACTTATCGTTTGTATCGGGTGGTTTCAAACACAGTCTCCTCCTTGCTATGCTTGCTAGTATATCGTGACCAAGTCCATGGCCCTTATGGTAAGGATAGAGACGAATGTATCATAGGCCTTGCTCTCCCACGATGATGTTGTGGATGATCTCGTGGTCTATGGGTAGGCTAATTTTATACAGTCGTTCAAGGGATTTAACGTTTAAATCGCCCAAGCTTTTTCCCATACCTTCGACGATACCAGAGCCAAAATCGGTTATTTACGGTTGCAATTCGATGAGGAATTGATTGCAAAAGCCACGGGCCTATCACGAGAAGGATATTGTTGGTTCAAGAATTTAAAAATAGAAGGTAATAATTGGAACTTGTTAATGATTTCCAGGAAGTCACGCTACAATGTCAAAGGTACACCCATAAACTTGTTCAAACCTCAATGGCACGGTTTATTATTAATTATCAAGGAATTCATTACCTGCAAGGGATGATATTGATTGTTTTTTATGTTTCATATACGCCTATTAATGGTTTTCTTAGGGTTTATGCTAAACATGCCTTTTTACCTACTCAAAATCCTTCAGAAGATGGCTAAATTTTATCAGAGGAAAAACCCTAATTCACTGTCTAGTCTCTTTCATCATGGCTTGATTCAAATCTTGGTTGTTTCCCATTTGTCAAAAGTAGGGGATAACTGGCAAAACTTCCTAGTTAGAAATGGTTTTGTTCCAATCACGCCTCAACCTATTATAGAAATATTTTCGTCACCCTATGCAATCTTGCACTGAAGGCCTTTTTCCATTTCCCTATGCAGAATTATCATCCCTGTTTGTAAATCCCAGAGATAAAAATACGTATTTTTACACATGCACACACCTTGCCTACTATACAACATGTGTATACGTAGGTTGCACCACTATAGCCCACGTACATATTTGGTGTTGGATTTCCATGTCACGGCAGGAGATCTATGATCCTTGACCTTCCATATACTGGAAACGTTCTGACTCAGCCCTTCAGTTCCATTTGAAGTCTATAAATGGGAGAATTCTGAGATATGGAAAAGACGAGAAAGTATTCAACTTTGAGAGAAAAGTTACTCTGGAGAAATTTTTTACTTCATATTGAGTCTACATCCCTTTGTACTTTAAGTTTGAACATAGTGTTCAACCCCCCAATCTCTTCCCTTATTGATTGAGAACTTTATTGTCTCTTTTCTATGAGATTTCCTTTGGTGGAGGATTGAAGTGGTGGAGGCCCAACTAGAAGGAACTTAGTTTCTTGGTTCCGAACCGTGCCGACATGGAAGTCTGTAACATTTTCACTTCTATTGATCATATATTAATAGAAATACTCTTTTCCCGTCCAATTGATGTCTTGCAAATATTTGAATTATTATTCCATGGGTGTACTTTTCATGTTTAGTAATGGATTATGCTATTGAATGTGATAACATCATATATTATCACCATATTCATGCTTTGCTTGGTTTTTGAGGACAAGTTGCAGGTATATTTATTTGGGTCAAGTGCTTAATGGTGGACTTCATCGAACATATGGATGAGGTAGGCCTTTTATCTTGTCTACTAGCATATTCATTTATATAGCATACTTGATAATAGAGTTGATTTTTGTAGTCATTTTTGTCTGTTGTGGTTTACCCTAGCCATAGAGAGATTTTCCTTGTAACGGAATTGGCAACCATACTAGGGATTCACCCCAATACAATTAACCACAATAAGTGATTCACCCCAATACGACTGCGTGTCTAATTTGCTTCCTTTTTTAAAGTATAAAGAAGGTTTCTCGGGTATTCAGTATGACCTCCAAAAGATTAAGGAATGGGGTAAACTTCTCACTTCAGACCGAACTCGTCCATTTCCAAATCTAGAACAAGTGTACTGTGAAAGTTTCTTTGACTGGATTCAAAGATACTATTGAGAAATACCTTACCTACAGGCTCAATTGAATCAAGTAATGACTGAAAACTTAGTTCTAGAAAAGAAAAACGATGATCTCAAAGCTAGCATCTAATCAAATTCGCTCAGGGGGAACAAACGTTTCAAGAGATCGGGAGATGTGATTATAAAAAAATCCACCAGTTTCAATGTTGTTGTAAATTCAGATTTGTCTGATTGTTCCTTTTCAAAATTCTAATTGGTAAATATTTTTCTTGTAATTCATGATTGGATATGTTTAAACAATAAATGAATTTGTTTTCGTTTTGTTTTTATTTAGACCAGCTACAGAATCGAAGATTTTGTAGATTGTATTTTAATTTATTTATTTATTTGTTTTCTAATTTATATTTCATTTTTCTTTGTTCTCATTTAAACAACAGATCAATGTGCAAAGATTAATAGAATGAGTCAAAAGTTGGGAATATAATGTACTTGTAAATTTTCGTTTTTGAAAAACAATGTTTTAATGATGCAACCATTTTTTATTAGTGGTCTCAACAGACTTGTCTTTATGGTTATTTTGTTTTAGTAAAAACATTTTAGAGTATATATGTCTCTATCTTTCATGATATGAGGAACACACTAGGAACTTGTTTTAATATCACTGCTTGGCCAAGAATAAGGGAAATTTCTCTTGGACCTTATGATGGACTTATTATTCTAAAACTATATGGGATACAGTTTACTTTTTGGCTTTCGTCCTTTTGTAGACTATGCAATCTTATTATTGTTTCTCATATAATTTCTGGACATGAAACTTTATTTGTATTGAACTAGCTTTAGATTGTTCATCATGTAACTTTTCATGTTGTGTTTTTATTTACATGGTTCATTGTATTTGGTTTTGTTAATATCTGTGAATGATTGTCTATCTATACATTTTGAGTTTACATCTAATGTTGGGTAGTTGGTAATACCATTTGCTGAGAGTTGGAGTTTATTTCGCTTCAAGATATTGAACACTTTAAATTCACATGAGAGAAAATCTATTTGTCTTTATGTTATCATAGATATGTTCCAAAATATAAAATATTTCCTTGAGTTGTTTCAGTAAATATCGTTCTTTATTTTGTCATAGATTTATACTTGACATAGGTGTTGAGTGGCCCTAAATACCTTTAACTCAACAGTAGGAACCAAACCCGCCACTGAGGCCCAATTAGACTATGCAGCATTTAGTAGTGGAATGGTTCTCCAGATCTTGTGATCCATCCAAATAATAGATGGGCTTTACATTTTCTTGTGAAGGCTTCTCCTTCAGTTCGGACATTCTCTTTTTTGTATTTTCTCTTATAGGTGGGACCGATACAAGATAAAAGCCAGTATAAACCAATTGGGTAAAAAAATGGGAAAATCTTAACTACTGGAGAAAGTTGAGCTTGGGATAACCCTTTCACTCTAGTATGCAGACAAAAAATCTCCACCACAAGCCTAGTAATAATACATTAACCTGATGGTGTTCCAATTATTGACTAAGGTGCGATTATAAGAAGAAAACACATATGCAATGAACAATAGCAAGAAAAATAATTCTCTTAACTGTAATCATCAATCACATAATAAAACAACGATTTAATTTTCATCATAAAAGATAAGAACTGTAAAACATTGAATAAGATAACTTATCAACAAATTTAGAAGCTCTTACTCGTTACAACATCCATTCATGATCTGAAATCAAAAATAATTCATCTCCACATCCAATCATGCACACTTTTGATGAAAAAACACAAACTTGTGTCTAGTCCTAAACAAGACTTCTCAATTAAGGCATCTCCGAAATAGTTCTTTACAAAATACAAAAATGAGGGTCTTTCCAACAACCATCGACCCCTTGCTAATAGGTCGATCCTCCTATTTATATCATACTATTAACTAAAAATAACTATTAAAGTGCAACTAAGTGAAACAAAACTCTCCACATGGCGCTTTCTTCTATCAGTCTTTATAAGAGTCATCACATGATCTCACTTAAGTGGATGACTATTCTCATACTTCGACCACTTGATGAAGAGATACTTGCATGTGTTAGCATACAAGAATCTATGTTGTTCCATTGGGGCTGAAAGAATCTCTCTTATCTCTACTACTTGTGCCCGATACTTGACTATTTTGGCACTTAACTATTGCAACATGGCTCGAAATTTGATCGGGTGCTCCATGAACTACCACACCTGTCATGGCCCCATGTCTGTCACCTTTGTTATTTCCTTGGCCCATGATGAGTATTTTTCAGCGTGCGATTTGACTATTTTTCGCAAGTTGACAAAGTCATCTAGTGTGCCAAATTCAGGAAGGTCAATGTCTCTCATTACCTGATTGATCTTGATCCAACTTTTCTCACACTTGTCCAGTTTCTCTTGGATTTCCCGATGAGGCTCTCGAGCCATTTTTGCCCAATATTTGATCAATTTATTTATGCAATCGAGGTTTCTTTCTTTTAACACCTGGATGTCATGCTCTTCAGTATCTCGGCCATGTTGAACCGTGTTGATATAGTCGACCCTTTCCATGGCTTGTTGTGCTTTATCGTACCACCTCTCCATATACTTGCAAGTGTCCAGCACCATGAGGGTGTCTTCTTGTAGCTCGGCTACCCTTGTAGTGAATAGGTGTCATTCATCTGTAAATTTGTTGTAGGCCTCCTTGAATTCACTTCTTAGGAACACTGTGGCTTGTGTGGTGTCCTAGTAATACTTTTCCAAGTGGCACAAATGTTCCAATTCTTTTAGAGAAGCATCCAACTCCTTTTCATCCCTCTTTACTCTGTCCAGGGTGGCATCTATGATTTCCATCCCTGCACCGATAAGTTTGGATGTTTTGGCATGCTCTTTATTTATCACATTTTCCTTTGTGGTGATGAGGATAGAGCGATATAGAGTGATCCTCCTCTTCTTGGTGGTTCTATATATGATAGATTTTATTTTTCGGTCATAAGCGATGGCATGTATGTCAGCAACTTCATCCACGAGTTCGTGGATTTTATGATCTCCCTAGGTGAGTGTATTTCCCAGGATCCTGATGGTATATATTTGTTCAATACTGGGTTCTTGAACTTCCTCCTTGTGTTCTGAAAGTATGNCGATGGCATGTATGTCAGCAACTTCATCCACGAGTTCGTGGATTTTATGATCTCCCTAGGTGAGTGTATTTCCCAGGATCCTGATGGTATATATTTGTTCAATACTGGGTTCTTGAACTTCCTCCTTGTGTTCTGAAAGTATGCCTTCTATTTTTTTCTCATCGGGAAGTGGAGCACTGATTGAAATTGAGGTATCGAGGGTAGGATTGGTACTTACTTGATTATCGTTCATTGAGACACTGATTTCCTACTATGGAGCTTCTCCCTTTTCTTCCTCTAACCCTGGCTCATCCTTCGGGCTATCTACTTGGGTCTCCGACGCATTGGGCAACTTAGTGTCTAAGATAATATCGACTTTCTCATTTTGTGGAAGATGAATTTGAGAATCGGGAGTTGGGGAAGACGCCTCCTCTAGCTCGTTTTCCTCTATGATATATACAAGGGTCACCAGGGATACCTCTGGGCTCTCTTCATCATCATAGGTATTTATCAATTCATTGAGGGGGTTTAGTGCACTTGATCTCCCTGATGTCCCAACTATATTCGGTTGAATTGAAACACCCCCTAGTGATTCGACCTGTGGCATTGTAGTTTTAGGGTTGTATAACCCAGCGATTTCATCAATGTCTATCAGTTTAGGCCCGCTCGGGCATGTATGGCTTTCATATGGGTTGTCAACAGGGGACCTCGTCATTCCTATGAGGTCTAGTTCATCTTGTAGCTGATCAATTATTTGGTGCACATGTTTGATCATGAGAAACCCCTTTTCACATGCATCCTGCGTCATAGGGAAACCTCTATCCTGTACCAAATCTAATAGGGGAACCTCTACTGCTTCGGTTGCTATCATTTCTTCCCTGGCTTTGAGGGTCTCTTAAGCCAATTTCTCTATGGTTTTCGTCTTCTCATCCAGGCTCATCGCTTTGAACCTAGTCATTTTTGGGTCGACCATCCTTGCCACCACCTTGTCCCAGTCTTAGGAATTTTATGTGAATATTTCATATTCAAATTTTTCGTGGGCGTATGTCCAGTAGGACGACACTTGCAATGCATGTTTCAAGACCAGACCCTTTGGATCGTTCTTGTGGAATCGACCTGTATGGAACCTGAACTCTAGTTGGCTTATCCCTTCTAGTTTGTCTTTAGTTTTTTCCTTCACCATGTATAAACCTACATGGAAACCATAAGGTATGAGCAACCACTTCTTGTCCTTGACCAGGGTGGCATTGTAGCCTTGCAAGATGGTCTAGTAGCATATCTATTCCACTACAAGCCTGTCATGGACATGCGGTGGTAGAATATGTGGTGCTCCGGTATCCCCTAACACCCTAATGTAGGTATCGTGCTCGTCCAAGTACCAGTGGCCTACCGTTGATATCATCTTCTTGGCCACAGTCGATAGTCTCGGGCATTCTTTCTTAAAAAGAATGAAATAAATTCATGTGATGAATTCATCGCAGATGAGAGAGTAAGAATTCTTGTACATGTTCTCCCATATGATGCAGAAATATACATGGACTGGGATCTCTGTGACGTGCCAGCTCAGGTTCATTCCTGCGAAAATGTTTCTGGCACACATGACATCTAGTAAATATGAATCCATGTAGAAGGTTGGTGTCTCTCCTTCCTTTGACATTTGAGCCTATTGTATGCAGATGCTTAGTTTCTTAGAAACGATGGCTCCCCAATTGAAATGGCTCCCGGAAATGGCCATTGTGTAAGCTAGAGGCATCCATGCCTCTGAAAATATGGAGTATTCCTTCTCGCCATATAATCGGCATATGAGAGCCACCAGGTAGATGTATGTATCCCTTAAGTTGGATGGTTGGTACCAACCAATGCTCTGGTTGGTGTATTTATTATCTTCTCTCCACCATGAGGCCATCACCCGGCTGGTGTTGTGGAGCTCGTAGAATTTTATGATGAAATCTATGTTTAGTCACTCCTCAAGGTCTCTAAGCTTGTAATACTTTTGGACCTCCACCAGAAGGAACACTCTGACACAACCACCATTATCATCATTGATCAAAAATTTATGCCTGTATGTGTGGTCGATGAGCCACTTCAGGAGTTCAACACAGGGAAAGTTAGGGGTTTTGCTAGGCACCATATGCAAGTATGACCATCGGATGTTCAGGAACACTTCGTTGTCAAGCACTTTGACATCAACATCACTGTGTGGGATGTATTCTGGGTATTCCTCCCTACTGATCTTTTTAAAGAACTCTCCCAATGCAGGAGTGTCATCTTGGACCCTGTGCTTTCCTCCGTATCTTCAAAGGCTGAAGGTTGGACGAAAGCCTTCTTCGTTGATGTTTTGATGACAAGATCTGGTCTCGGCGTGTATTCTAATTGTCTTACAACCCCTGGGGAGGAGCCTTCGCCTACCTCTAGTTCTTTCAGCTTTGGCATCCTCGTCGATCATCTAGTGGTTGGATTTCTTGCCAACATTATTCCTTCATTCAAAATAAATCTTTAGAGGCTATGTACAGAGCAACACCGGATAAAAATATATGAAGTGTAACATGTAAAATCCATAGAATTGGGTACATACCTATAAATCTTGTTAAACCTAGTTATTTGATACTCATGGGATATTTGTAGCTTTCAAATTACTCATTTCACTTCTTTGAATGCTCTGAATTTCCTTATGCGTAGAATGATTCTTCTTACAACACCTCAAGAGAATTTAAACCAGTGAAGAACTTACCATGTCACATTATCCATTCAATTCGATTGATGAGTGTCATTTAAACAAATCTGTCACCAAATCTCTACAATTTAAATTCATCGTGGGTTGACAGCGAAGGCGTGGGGGGGTGATGTGTTCTATTGGGCGTTTTAAACGACTGTTTTGATTGGCGCCTGAGGTAGAAACTAATGTGGGATTTGGTATTAATTAGCCTCTTAAATGCTCAAAATATAATTGTATCTAATGCTAAAACGTCTCATCGTGTCGCTTTCTCACTGGGTGAATCGGGGATCGGGGATGCATTACAATGTTTTCATTGATCTCCCTCACCAAAGATTCGAAGTCGATAGATCTCATCACACAATTCTTTCATGGAAAATCTGACTCGAAGGTGAAATTAAGACTTACGGGACCAAAGGAAATGACTCGAGAAAAAACTAGACCATACGGTTCTTCGATATGGCACAGACAGGTGGCGTTGAAGATAGGTGGCCTGGTCCATGTGTATTAATCAGAATTAGGGATTTATTTAAGATATTCGTTTCAAAACATACCTTAGCTTTCTAATGCCTAAAAATATATAGAATCGACGATCGACAATACCTATCACGTGTTTTTCTACGGATTAGCTTCCTCAAAAAGTTCTGATGTTGAAATGCATCGGGGATCGACGATCAGGGAAACTCTTTAGCATGGTCACAATGTTTGTTGCGATCCTTTTAGGTATTCCCTGATTCCAATAGTCACATTGAGTATCGGCTATCGGTGATATCCTTTCTTTCTTGATTAACGACTATTCCCCTCGTTTATTACCGATGCCGAAGAGGAATTGGCTATCGGCGATATCCTTTTGCAAGACATTGGCGCAAAAAAAAATCACGTTTTACTGATGTCAATGAACATTGGCACTCGGTGACTGAGGTTTTCTGGGTGGCTCTTTTCCTTCTCTGAATCCCTTATGATGTTGAATCTGAGTGTGTCGGGTGAAGTGTTTTGGCTTTTGATTCTTTATTCAGGTGTCAAGGTTCCTTAGTCATGGGTTTTCATAAGTTCAAACAGACCTGAAATGCTAATGAAAGTCAAGATAATAAGCAAAGTAAAAACATTTTTACGAAAATAAAGTCGAATGAGACAGTGCAAATATCAGGTGGTACCCAAAAAGTAAAAAATTGACATAGGATTTTTTGGGTGTGTTGAGTGCTCAACAAATGGTGACTTACTGGGAAAAAGTAGAATCTTTGTTCCTTCCTCGAGCTCAACTGAGGAAAAATATGGTTAAGAAATTAATTGGTTTTTTATCAGAGCTTATGTTACCCTTGCACTTTAAATATTACCCATTTTATGCATCTGGGCCTGCCTGTGGGATTTTTCAACCTTTAATCAACCTTTGTTTCCTGTAACCCTGACTCATACCCCCTTCAAAAAGAGTCTAGTAAATCATTCACTGGTACTAAGCCTTTATTTCCCTTCTTCACTTGCTACGGTGTTGCTCCACTGCCAACGAGCATCCATAGCCCCGGCGGAGTCACCCCGACGTCACATACCTTGCTCTGCTTCTAGCGAGCATCTATATCCCCGACGAAGTTATCTGCATACCCTCTCCTACTATGCGCTCATTTGATATAGTTGATTTTTGTTTCAACAGAATTCCCTGAGTGATTGAGAAAGGAGGACGTATGTTATTTGCAAAAATGAAATGGTTAACATGAAACTTGCTATCTTTGTCTCTGAGGTACATGTAGTCCTTTCTAGCTTACCATTTTCCCTTAAGGTTTCACCAGAACACTAGGATGACACTTCTGCATTTCTCCAAAGTTGTTCATTTGCACAGGTTAGATAGAGAACCCCTC
>ML866173.1:6971-21674 GCA_009831015.1 Picea engelmannii | reverse complement strand
AGACTGGTTCAGTTCAAGAGAGCCAATGGCCCTCCAACATGATAAAGACATGACACAAGTTGAGGCTCCTTCATCCAAAATTTTACGATGGATATTCTTCCCACAAACGATTGTGTGAATTTGGAATGCCAGGTGGTGGGAGATCCTTGGTTTGAAACCTTCTAGGTTAAACATAATAATATTAGATGTCATTGGGTCCACCACTCCTATATATAACAATAGGGTTCTACATTTACTAAGAAAATTTTGTAGAGCTTCAAGTGTCGACATAGCACAAGGTGCCTGTGCCAAATATTCAACAATGTTTTAGTTTTGGGCATCACTGGCACATAGATTAAAAGCCAATATTCAAATTGTGCTCTTAGGTGGGTGCAACATTGGGTCAAAAATAGGCTTCTCTATTTGAAGAGGGCCAGAAGGTGGAGGAGTAATGGAAGTGGAGGGCTTATCAGTAGCACCTCCATTGGCAATGTTTTCTAGAAGGGTGTCATATGTTTTGGATCTAGTTGTTAGACTAACCATCTCGGCACACATAAGGACATGGGCGCTTGTGGAACCATCCCCATTTGGAGAATGACATGTGTTTCCTCCTTGTGGAGGGGTAGGATTGTGGGAAACCATTTGCTGCTATTGTGGTGGGAAAGGGTCGGTTAACACTACGGGTTGGGAGGTTTCTTTTAAAATTTTTGTGACTTCTTCATGATGGGGACAATCCTTTGTATAATGATTGTCTCCGCAAATAAGGCAGGGAAACTTTACCTTTATTTTCAACTTTTTTTCAATAGTTTCTTAGGGTTTTGGATTCCTTTGCTAGTTAGAATATTTTATGGAGTTACCTATATTTTTCTTCTTACCTCCAAGTTGTTGAGATGAAGTGGATTGAACTACATTCACCTCAGAGGATTATGCAGGAGATGGAATATATTTTATATTTGTAACAATCTGTGATGAGATTGGGTGGAGGTTGGGTGGCCTGTTGATTAAGGTTGGTTGTCATTGATGTCAACCTAACTTCGGGACTTTGGGACTTCAACGGATTCACCTCCTCTGTGGAGAATATGCTCAATTCGCTGGACCTACGAAGTCCGAAGGGCTCTAAGGGTTAACGCTCACGTTCCTTCTCCAGATCCGACGATCGTGAAGAACTTCGACTCCTCCTGAACTAATCTCATCCATTCATCTTCCAAACGAAAGGATCTCTCCTTTTGGGGCTTGAATCTTGCTATCCTTCCTGAGCTTTGTCAGCTCCTTAAGTACTTAGGTATTTTGTGCTATTTCTCCTGAACTTAACACTTAGAGAAATCCTCCGCACACCCCTTGCGCTCATTTATCAACTCTAGAACTTAAGGGGGTTCTCGGTCTCTGCCCGCCTCGCAGAGACTTTGTGCATACATGCACTACCTCTCCTGAGCTTAACAAACTCATTCCTTCAGAATGACTAGGAGTGTCGGCATGCACACGTGAGGCTATGCCCAAGGTCAACAAATTCACAGTTCATTTATTTTAACTTGAGCCACCACGGGGCTCAGACATTTACGTGTACAAACCAGATAATTCTTTATTTTCTTAAATAAACAATTAGGTAGAATTAAAGGGATACAGTATAACCATTGAGAAAACATGCACATCCCTGCAACATTCATAGGATATCCAAATTTAATTCACAGTTACTGCTTAAATACACAGGATATGAGAATACTTATCTAACTGACTGTGGGTGTTTTCCTTTCCACCCAACCATAGGCTTAGAGGCATTCATTCTTAGCGCTTTGGCCATCAAGATCGTAGCCTTCTGCTCATGTCTCGTTCTCTGCATACTCTCAAGTATTTTTCTCTCTGGCACGGCCTCAACGAGGTTTATCAGATGCTTCCTTAGCATCAAGCTTGTGGCCTTCGGCTCGTTCTTTGCTGACGAGTTCCTCGTATTATCCACTCTTCTTTTTATTCTCTGGCGTGCCTTGCACGCACATCCCTCCTATATTGTTCCTTTTGTCAAAAGGAAACTCGGGTCAGTCTGGGTCTAGAGGACCCTGTGGTACTTTGAGTTGACCTTCTATTGCTAGACCATGCTTCCATTCATGGGGTAGTTGATTGTTCAACCACTAGTCTTTTTCTTATTAACTGATCTCTTATAGTTTTCACATTCTTTCCTCTAGTGATATCATGGCTAGTACTTTCAAGGCTTCACCCCCACAGTCAGTTATTGGCAATTCAAACAATAATACGTTTACATTGTTCCCATGCCACAGCATGGTAATCCTAATTAATCATTAATTACAAGTTGGGGGAAACAAGGTTGTTACAGCTTCTCGAAGTCTCTAACGAACTCCTATACATTATTAGCTCCAAATTATGGGGAGATGAAATGGCTACGACTTGGACATAGAAATAATAATTGGATCGTTACCTTATCAATAGCATAAATTTTGCATACAAACTCTATTTGATGAAAACGAACCACCATTGTAAATTTATTAACCCATAGAATGTATTGAGGACCTCCAGGACATATGTCCTCAAAGTCACACAACCCAAAATTCCAATTTTTTGACCCAAGACCAAAGGATTTTTAGTTTTTGTTTGTCAATGTAATTTTTAGAATCTTACCCAAACCAACCCATCTACATCCCAAACTCTATCTTCCCCATTCCAAAGCATCAATAAAGTCATATAGTAACAAGGTAGATCCATCTTGAATCACTTACAACAACATAGGCTTAGATCCTCCTTGAATGATGGAAACATATAATTAACGAGCAAGCCAAGTTTTTGTTTTATGTTAGCAACTCTTCTTCAATAGAAAACCCTTTATGTCCAAACAATTTCCTTAACATGGGGGTGGCTTTTTCCACATTACATTTTTTGTTCTTGAACGTGGCATCTAACACAATATTGCAAACATTGTGTCGACAAATATATATCATTGAGGGTCTGAAAAGGAACTTATCGACAACATCAGAGAAAATATCCAAAAATATCAGCAAACCAAAAAAAAAACAATATTCATATTTTTCAATTTTTTAAAAACATTTAAAGCAACCCCCTCCCCCCTAGCGTTCTTATGGGAAAATATAAGAGTGAGCGACGACTTTGTTCTCAATCCCTTGCTTTCGCTCTTCAAAGTGAGCAAAAAAATCCAAAAATCCCTTGACTATGCCAATATTTTCCATTTTCTCCCAATATATTGTCAAAATATCGCGATATATTCAAAATTTGAAAAAATCGCAATTTTTTCCAGCGATAATATCTCCAACCTGAGAAAATTGCATATATATGGCAATGTTGGCAATATATCGCAGATATTTGCACCACTGATCTAACCTCCCATGGTCTCAACTAAGAAATGTGGGCAAAGTAACAAGTACTCACATTGTAAGCAAAGTACCAATTACTCGTATTGTAAGCAAGGTACTAATTACTCACATTGTAAACAAAGTGCCAAAGTCTAATGCTCGAGTTTCAGCTATGCACATGCACATTTCCTATGGTGGCTCCAAATATTAAAGATACCAAGACACTTTCGCATGGTGTTTTAATACTCTCCTAGCTACAACCAAATATTTGCAAGCCATATTTTGTTATATGGCTTCCATTACATGGAGTTATTCTCCCATCAAAATTACACCAGGCCCCGACCACATATTCATGTCCTCAGGAAATTAAACCTTGGTGAACGACCTAAGATGCCACCACCTTCACCACCAAACACAATCCCTTCGGCTGTATTCTAGTACTTTCTTTGCTACTATATAATAATATTTCACGTTGCCCATAGAAGTTTGCCCCCAAATTTGACTAGTCCCCTCTTTAACCTCAGATACCAGCAACAGAACTTTGCATTATGCAAATAACCAGCTCATCGGGCTCATTTATCACTCTCAAAAATTTTAAAAAAGATATGCAATGTTATGTTTTAATATATTAGAAGAGCTAAGAAAATGCATTCCCACACAAACATAGAGTTTATTATGTGAGCTAAGAAAATGTCCTACCACCTAAACATGGAGTCTCATTTTTATTTTCGCATTGGGGTTTTGTTTCAATATCAATGTGCTTGAAGGTTCAGCGGCTAGAATCCGGACGTCTCCAGTTCAATTGCAAATAAGAAGCTGTGCACGGAAAATCTGAGCAAAAATAGATTTTTCAGCTTATAACAAAATACCTGGGCCGCGCTTCCAGCACTGTACTGGCTATGGGGAGTTGAATGAAATTGTCTTAGCGCAGCAGCTCCCACTCCGCTGTTGTTGAGACCGCTAAATTGCCTGATAAATTTAATACCATTTAACCCATTCACCGCTGTATTTGGCAGAGGCTTATCTGAGCTTGCGGGTGCTCCAATTAGCGGATTTTTTGAGAGACGACGAGCAGGAATCTCTATTGAAGAAGCCATTCGAGACATCAAAGACATCCTGTGTACGCCATGGAGGCGTATAATGAGCTTGCCTAAGCTATTCGCCATTGATGATTTTCCTTGAAAGCCCTCAGCCTCAAACCCTCAAAGTTAAGTGAGAAAAAGGAAATTCGAGCTATGTGTGCATTTATAAAAATTGTTTCGAAGACGCTGGAAGGATTCTGAAAATGGCGGTTCCAGAAGGACTTCGAGACGAAAACACAGTGGCTATATAACCAATGCAATCCATTTAAGGTGGAAGGATGCCTTTTGTCTTTTATTTAGTCATTATTTTATTTTGCCTGTGAGGGTCGAGGCATAGGTTTCGCTTGTTTCGCTTGTGCCACAAGGCAACGGAAGTCCACCGATACTCATATGGAGTTGAAATTTTGTTAAAAAGGTTTTATAAGAATATTTTATAATTATGAATTTTTTTTTAATTCTAGTATTTAGGTGTAAGAGGTTTGCTAAAAAATGTTATCTTTGTTATAACAAGTTAAAATAACATTTATGTGGAAGGTATGTATATAGGAAGAGTTTTTCCTTGAAACACGTCAACAGCCCAAAACCTATCAACCAATACCATTACCACCTGTCCTTCTCTCTTTTTTTTTGTTGTACTTCAAATTTTCATCTCTTTGTTGTCCATCCTTTCATGTTATCTCCTTTGTTGTCAGTTCCTCGTTGTCAATCGAGATAAGATCTTATTTACTATCTCATTTTCCATCATCATATGAGCTTATTGCCCTTTGTTGTCAATATGGATAAGATAATGTATCCTCTCGGATCAAATTCCGACAGTGTGCCCTTCATATAGCCATTGAATGTGACGACGCCCTACAAGAACAACACCAGCAGCAGAAAACACAACCCTCACGATGTGCTACAAACACGACCCTCACGATGTGCTTTTGGGCCATCATTTCATCTTTCCTTAACCTCATGGGTTTGGATCCCTAGATCATTGAAGACAATTGACATTGGGTTGTTTGGTTTTTTCAAACCTAGTAAGAATTGTTTTGTTAGGTTGTTTTGTTTTGCCTCATTCAGTTTTGCTTTCACGTTTTCAATTTTGGTAATTAAATTTGACGAATGAATCAATTCATTGGTTTTATTAACCTGACAATCACAAATCTATAAAGGTTTCTCCTGTCTCCGATAAGGAAAAATTGGATTGGAAAAGTATCATATTTTAGTGATGCAGTTTAAATTGGATCAGAGAAGCACCCTATTTTATTCATACAACTTAATTTTATAAGGGGCATGTTGCTTGCTTGTGCATTGGGATAGAGGTTGTTTCAAGCATGCTAGAAAGCATTTTATCTTAATTTTTTTTATCTCTCTTGCTTTCTTCCCTTTGTTTCTCTTTCTTTTTTTCCTACTTTCCAAGTCTCTTTATCTCTTAACCTATGCCTATGTTTCCTATCATTCTAGAATGTGTTCAATAATGGCTTGTGGAATTGTCAAAGAACGTCTTCACCTAAGTTTCTCAACCTGCCCTTTTCTCTATATTCTTTTTTATTCTATATTTTGCATTTGTGGCCTTTTGACAATAGTGTTTAGAACATTTAGTTTTTGAGGCTATCTTTGAAGCCCTTTTTATTGGTAACTAAAAAGCATAGAAGAGTATAATTAGAATTCAATATGATTCATAAGTTGATGACAACATATAAATGGCCAATTTTGCTTGCAGGTTAGGTGTTCACTAATGTAGTTGGAAACCCATATTATGTTGCATCCGAAGTGTTAAGCAAATGGTATGATCCAGAGGTAGACGTGTAAACAACCAAGGTCATCCTATAAATCTTACTTAGTGGTGTTCCACCATTTTGGGCAGGTGATGAACACATGTTTAAGGGCAGAAGCCAGATGTGCCCCTCTGAAAACAGTTTAGGTGTAATTCTTATATGATGTGTCAACTCACATTAAGTGTTTACTTCTATTTATCAGAAACACAATAGGGAATTTTCGATGTTGTTCTACAAGGTTATATTGATTTTGATTCAGAACCATGGCCCTCAATTTCTAAGAGTGTCAAGGATCTTATCATAAATATGCTTACATCAAATCCAACCCAGTGCCTAACCTCTCATGGAGTTCTATGTATCAGAGAACTCTGAAAATTTCCCTTGTAATTGAGTTCATTGGCAAAAGTTCTAATGTAGATGCATTGCATTGGCAAGAAAATCATGAACCTTTAATATTGACTTAGCAAACAAACTATGAAAGAACTACGAGAATTTTAAAATGCTTTAGTAGAAGGATAATTTGGACAAAGCATTGAAAGAGGTTGTGTGTGTGTGTGTGTGTGTGCACACGCACGCGCGTTGTGTGTTATTGAAAATAAAAAACATGCAATTAGTCATGTGATAATTATTAAAATGACACAAGAAATTTGATATTATATATATATATATATATATATATATATATATATATAATTTAGCGCTCCACCTTAATTATTACTTATTAAGATTCTAAAGAATTATCAAATTTATCAAATTATAGTTAATGATAATATTATTTATTTATTTTATTTAAAATCATTTTATACAAAGAATAGAGTGTTATGATAGAGATTTAATTGAAAACATATTATAAATTGAACTTGAATATATACCCTTAGATTCTATCAAAATTATTATTATGATTCAAAATTCATTTAAGGTATTACATAAATTTTTTTAATTAGTTTGTCTCTTTTAAGGCTTTCAGATAAGATTGGTTATCGGTGCATGTTGCTGCTAATAGTCTAGATTTAAACTTTGTCTTTTAAAATGTGACTTTTGTGAATTGAGTAGTGCATGTATGCTACTTTTAGTCATATTATAATATGTGATGTTAGTTGGATCACGGTTTAGGGATAGCTCGGGTTTCATTTATTGTACTTTCATTATTTCGACATTCTCATTCACATGTTTAGGGAGTATGCTAGTTTATAGTTATAAAGTTATTTTAAAGTTAGTCACTTGATTGTAGTTTAAAAGGTCATGAAAAAATTATTTTAATGAGTTATATATGATTTATTGTCCACCAAATTATGACCATTGTTTATGTTATTATGTTTCTTGTTATTATTATTCACATGAGTTACATAAAATAGGGTGCGAAAAGTTAAGCAAGCAAGCATAATCACTTGTTGAGGAATATTTATTCTTTCGAGAGGTGCATTTATAGTCCAACATGGGGAAGATGTTGTAGCATGGGTAGAGTTGATATCACTATATATTGGATTGAAACAAATTTAAAATTTGCATATCAAAGAATTAAAATGGAAACCAAAATGTCAATAAAATTTGCATATATTTAAAACTAATCAATAAATCAAATAACATTTTTTAGAGTGCAAAAACTTGAGTAAAAGTTTGAACCTCGAGGGTTGGATCACTCTTGGCACTTGATAGATTTGGAATTAAGATCGGGCACTAGTTAGGAAGTTATTAATTCTTCACTTTTCTTCCCAAACTTGCAAGTGTGATCATAAAATCTTCACAACTAGGTAAGATCGATAGTTGCAAAAGCAACTTGAGACTTCATTCACCAAAGTCTACCCACCAAAAGATCTAATATGAAATGGATCATTGTATAATTTGTCATATATTTTGGCACTTTATGGGTGGAAAAATTGGAGCTATTGGATTATAGGGCCCATTTTAGGGGTAGGTTCTGCTTTGGTGATTAGGGTCCAGAAACTTATAGAGCTTGTTTGAGGCATCAAATGATGTTTTTGCATGTCAAAACTTTATGAACAAATTTGTAGCCTCACAATGTTGTTCTACACATCAAGAGATTTCCAATAGCATGAAAATCACCTCAAATGAAGTTCATATGAGGAAGTTATGCCTCACACAAATTCACCTATCTTGTTGACCACCGTGATATCAAGCGGATGCCACGTGGAGCTAGTCACCTATGGAATTTCAAGAATATTCTAGAGGGTCCAAAATCATAACCCTAATTGGGATTTGAGGCATATAAAAACCATAACCATAACCCTAGACGACTATCAAACCACGATAAATATTGCACCACTTGGAAAGGAAGGGGTTCCATTCTTACTGCATTATTTATTGTTCCATAATTAAGTAAAGATCTAGGAGTGGGATTTTGAAGTAGAACAAAGGAAGTAGAAGATCATGTAGTTGTTGGGTATGTGTTATATTCTTTGCATGACTAGAAATAGTGTCTACGTTGTGTTGGGTGTGCAGGGGGAGTAAGAGGGGGGCAAAGCGCCCCCTTTCCCAGGGGGTCATAGGGGGGTGAGAGTACATGGTTTTCGTCGATGGTTTTGGGATGTAGAAGGGTTGGTTTTTTATGGTTTTTTGGCACATGGTTTTCGTCGATGGTTTTCTGTTTTCGGTTAAGGAATTAGGGTTGTTGACTAATCCACATAATTGGGTTAGGGTTTTGGATGCTACGAGATCCTATATGTATATTGTATTGTAAACAATGTATTATGTGAATGAATATAGAATATGTTGGTTTTACTGGTTTGGGTTTCCAGGGGAAAAATCTATGTGTAATGTGTGTATTTTCCATTTTATCTTTTTTGTTATTTTATTGAAAATTTGTTTGCAGTAAATAATTGTACAAGGTTAAAATATACATTTGGTATCAGAGAAATTATTCACTTCAGGTGGATGCCTTTTTGATTAGGGGTTTGGCTCGAGACTATGATAAGCCTTGTTACAGTGGGAGATATGTGGTATTGATTCTTCAAGTGAAAATAAATGGCGAGAAGTTCAAAAATAGAGATCGAGAAATTTAATGGGAAAAGTTTTGAGTCATGGAAGCTCAAGATGGAAGATTTGTTGGTAGACAGAGATCGGTGGATTGTGGTGGATCCAGGTATTGCACCCACAGGAACGTCAGCAGATGACTGGAAAAAGTTGGATTGGAAGGAGAAGAGTACAATCTAATTGTGTCTCTCAGATTCAATATTACTGAATGTGTTAGGGGAAGCTACAACTAAGGATTTATGGGATAAGTTGGGGAACTTGTATCAGTCTAAGTCCCTAGTAAATAAATTGTTCCTGCGGAAGAAGTTGTATAACCCAAGGATGATAGATGGAGACTCCGTGACAGAGCATTTGAACGCCTTCAATACTATGGTAAGTCGATTATTATCTATTGAGATTAAAATTTTAGATGAAGATAAGTGTATCATTTTACTATTCTCTTTACTAGACTCGTGGGATAGTCTAGTTGTGGCCATAGGTAGTAATACAACTACCTTGAGTTTTGATGATGTGGTCTCATTCTTGTTGTCGGAGGAGCTGAGACGAAAGAACATGGGAGGACAGAGCATAGATGCATTATTTGCAAGAGGATGCTCCTAGGAAAGAAATAGATCTAAGTCCTCAAGTGGGAGATCTAAATCTCTTGGAAAATTTGTAAAGGTATGCTGGAGATGTGGAAAAGAAGGGCACTTCAAGAAGCAATGTAGATCCAATAATGTTGAGAGAGTGAAGGGATCTTAAGGTGCTCCCTCTACAGAAGAAAAGACCTCTAAGGAAGAAGGAGGGGATGTGTACTTGACTTCTTCGAGAACACATGCAGATCATGAGGCATGGTTGGTTGACTTAGGTGCATCCTTTCATATGACTCCCCACAGGGAGTGGTTCTGTGAATATGAAAGGTATGATGGAGGTAATGTTTTCCAAGGTGATGACTCGACAGCCAAAATCATAAGACGAGGAAGAGTCAAGTTGAGGCTCATAGATGGAAGTATTAAAACACTGTTTGATGTTCTGCACATCCCAGAATTGACCATAAATTTGATTTATGTAAGAAAAATGGACGATGCAGGGGTAAAAAATATATTTGAAAAAGAAACCTGCAGGATGGTTTGAGGAGAAATGGTGTTGTCGAAGGGAGTTTAGATTGGAACTTTGTATAAGCTACAAGGAAGCACTACTACTGATGAGTGTAATAGTTCTATTGTTCATGATATTGGAGCTAAAGAAGAAAAAACTTCTACAATCTTTGGAGAAAAGGTTATGTTGTGGCATCAAAGACTGGGGCATATCAGAGAGAAGGGTCTTCGACTACTACATGGTAAAGGTATGGTTGAAGGTATGTCTAACTACTCTATGGATTTTGATTTCTGTGAACATTGTGCATATGGAAAGCAAAATCGAGTAAGATTCCCCTCTGGTGCAATGCAGGCAGAAGGAATTTTACAACTAATGCACAGTGATGTGTTTGGACCCGTGTCAGTTCCATCATTGGGAAAATATGTGTACTATGTCTCATTTATAGATAACTTCTTGAGGAATACTTGGATATATTTCCTCAGGAATAAATAAATATGAAGTCTTTGACAGGTTTAAAGAGTTTAAGGCTCTTGTTGAGAATCAAATAGAGAAAAGAATTAAGGTGTTGAGGACGGATAATGGTGGAGAGTTCTACGGGAATGAATTTGAAGAATTATGTAAGAAATGCGGTATAGAAAGGAAGAAGACTACTCCTTATACACCTCAGCATAATGGAGTTTCAGAAAGGATGAACAGGATGTTGATGGAAAAAGAAAGGTGCATGCTCAATGGTGTCGGGTTAGGGCAAGAATTATGGGCAGAGGCAGTGGGTACTGTATGTTACCTAGTCAATCGATCATCCTCATCATCATTGGATGACAAGAATCCAAATGAGGTATGGATTAGTAAGAAACAATCCCTCACACATCTCAAGGTATTTGGATGTGAGGCCTATGTTCATGTTCCAAAAGAAAACAAGAGTAATCTAGATAAGCAGGTTGAAAAGTGTATGTTAACTGGGTATAAAGATGGTCTCAAAGGTTATAAGCTTTGGAACCCAGAAAATTAGAAGGTCGTGTATAGCTGAGATGTGGTATTTAGAGAAATGAAAGATGTTGTCAAACAGGAAGCCTTACCAAGTAAGGAAGAACCAGATAAAATAGAGTTAGTGTTAAAGGATGATGAATCAGAATCTACAGAAGAATAGGAATCATAAGAAGAAGATCCTCATACTCCAATATTGAGGAGATCGGTTTGAGAAAAAAGGCTACCATAAAGGTATACTCCACCTGATTTCTGCTCAAATTTTTCTTTGTCTATTACTGATGATGATCCTAGAACTGTCAGGGAGGCAGTGGATTAAGAGGATGGAAAACTATGGAAAAAGGCCATGGTCGAAGAAATGGCAGCCTTGGATAAGATTGAGGCTTGGGATCTAGTGGAGTTGCCGACTGGAAGAAATCCCATTGGCAACAAATGGGTATTTAAAAATAAGTTGAATGTAGATGACAAAATGGAGAAACATAAAGCTCAGTTAGTAGCAAAGGGTTATTCCCAGGTTGATGGAATTGATATTGGTGAGATTTGTTTTCATGTTGCCAAGTTAACTTCTATTAGATTTTTGTTATTTGTTGTTGTTGCGTTTGATTTTGAAGTAGAACAGATGTATGTGAAGACAACATTCCTACACGGGGATCTAGACGAAGAAATCTACATGAAGCAGCGAAAAGGATTTGTTGTGAAGGGAAAGAAGAAGTTGGTATGCAAGTTGAAAAAGTCCTTGTATGGTTTAAAACAATCACCAAGGATGTGGTATCAAAAATTTGATACTTATATGTTGGGACTTGCCTTCACAAGAAGAAAAGAGGATCATTGTGTGTATTTTAAATTAATTGGTGATCATTTGATTTATTTGGTCTTGTATGTGGATGACATGTCGTTGATAGGAAACAACAAGGAGATTATCCAGGATGTGAAAACTCAGTTGTCCTCTAAATTTGACATGAAGGATCTTAGTGCTGCAAATTTCATTTTGGGCATGCAAATTAAAAGAGATCAGAAAAACAAGAAGCTCTGGTTAAATTAGAGAAAATATGTCGAGACCATATTGCAGAGGTTTAGTATGCAGGAATGTAAATCGGTCAGGGTCCCTATTCTTGCAGGTGTAAAGTTATTTGTGGATCAGTGACCCAAGACATGGGAAGAGGAGGAGGACATGTCTCGTGTTCCATATGCGAGTGCAATTGGCAGTTTGATGTATGCAATGGTCTATACTATACTGGACATTACACATGCAGTGGGAGTTTTGAGCAGGTATATGTCAAAACCAGGGAAGGAGCATTGGACAACAGTAAAGAGAGTTTTCGGGTATTTGCGTGGCACTACTATTTATGGATTGTGCTACCAAGGAAGACCAGGTTTGGACAGAGTGTTGGACATACATGGCTTTGTGGTTGCAGACTGGGATGGAGATCTGGATCGTAGAAGATCTACAAGCAAGTATTTGTTTAACATGTTTTGAGGAGCAATCAATTGGATGAGCAAAAGACAATCTGTAGTGGCACTTTTGACTACATAAGCTTAATACATGGCAGCCACTCATGCAAGCAAGGAAGCAGTATGGTCACAAAGATTGTGTTCAGGTATTGGGTTCATACAACAAGATGTAAGGATAGATTGTGACAGTCATAGTGCAATTTTTTTGGCGAAGAACCCAACCTATCATTCAAAGACAAAGCATATTGATGTTCAATATCATTTTGTGAGAGATATGGTTGAAGAAAAGAAGGTGTTGGTGATGAAGGTGGACACTTTGAAGAATGTTGTAGATCCATTAGAAAAATCTATGAGCACTGAGAAGTTATCTTGGTGTAGAGGATCTATGGGCATTGTTGCCCTAGATTGTTGACTATGTAACCATGAAATTTGTTGTATGCAAAGAAAACAACAAGCGGGACAATGTTGGGTATGTATTATATTATTTTCATGACTAGAAACAGTGTCTATGTTGCGCTAGGGGCGAAGCGCCCCCTTTCCCAGGCGGTCATAGGGGGTGGAATCCCCCTGCGCGGGGGTTCGAGGGCAGTGCCCTCCCAAAAAAAATTGGCCTTTTTTTGCGTCCATTTTTGGATGTTTTTTCGGCACATGGTTTTCGTCGATTGTTTTCTATTTCCAGTTAAGGAATTAGGGTTGTTGACTAATCCAGGTTATTGGATTAGGGTTTTGGATGCTATGGGATCCTATATGTATATTGTATTGTAAACTTTGTATGATGTGAATGAATATAGAATATGTTGGTTTTCCTGGTTTGGGTTTCCAGGGGAAAAATCTCCGTGTAATGTGTGTATTTGCCATTTTATATTTTCTGTTCTTTTATTGAAAATATGTTTGCAGTAAATAATTGTACAAGGTTAAAATCTATAGTAGCAACCATACAAGACACAATGTCCATGGCAATTCCATAGTGAGTGCACTTTCTTTATATTTTCATTTCATAACTAAGAAGAAACAAGCAAGGCATAGGCTTGTATGGCTGCTACGGAATCTTCTACTTTTGTCCATGACAAATCCATAGTGAGTGCACTTTCTTTGTATTTGCATTTCTTAACTGACAAGAAATGAGAAAGGCATAGGCCTCACTTTCTAGCTAGGTGTTCCCTATATCGAGTGTTCTCAAGGTACATCTTGTGTTCATAGTGTGGATAGTGTGCTATTTGCTTAGATTTCAATTTTTGTCTTTTTCATTATTTTAAGTGCTAAGCTAGTAATACTAAATCTAAAATCTAAAGTAAAACACTACACAATAAAAGATTGTAGAATATTGTTAGATTTGTCATGATGAATTATTCTAATGGAACACACATGACAATTTATAGATCATATTGGTGTCTAAGAAACTTTATTTCGGTTTTTTTGTGGAAAGTTGTAGGATCCACGAATTTGCGTAAGAAATAATTCTCAAAACCCTAGACGTTGCAAATAAGTATTGTAGCAATCCATGGGATGAATCAAAGGAGATATTTTCAAAGCTAGAAGCACAAGTTGTTGACATATCTTGCAACATGGCCACCTTCATGGCAGCATTAGAGAACAAGCTTGGAAATTTTGGGGAGTTTGGTATCTCTAACTCAAAAGCTTTCTTAGACGAGAAATCTGGAGATAATGAAGGCCCAAAAAAGGTAGTTGAAAAAAGAGCCAGAGAAAGAGAGACTTGTTGCCATCACTTCTTCCAAATTTATGTTTAAAGTGGAAGAGAAAGTGGACATCGAACCCTAACTAAATGAGAATGATGGTGTTAAGTTGAATAAATGGTTGCAACAGTTAGAAGTTTATTTCAATGTTCATAATAGAGAAGAATAGCTAAAGACTTCATTTTCCTTGTTAAAGTTAGAGGCCCATGCCCAAACTTGGCGGGAGAGTCACACATAGACACTTAGGCTAGAAGTGATCCCCCAATAACTAAGTGGGAGGTGTTCAAAACCCTCACTGATTCCCAATTCTACTATATTGGGTATGAAGAAGACTAGTGGATTTGTTGGAAGTACTTCTAGCAAAAGG
>ML866171.1:4682-26586 GCA_009831015.1 Picea engelmannii | reverse complement strand
ATAAATGCTTGTGTACTCTTGTGATTGTGTTTCTCTCAGTGATCCTATCTATGCTATTGTTATCTAGTAAATTGAAAGTAACCTAATAATAGCTTAAACTTTAACAGACACTACCCAGCACTCAAGATTCTCATCAATCAAACAAACAAGCAGTTGTATTTGTTGTTCAATCAGACAAGAAGATCACAATGGGATCGGCACTCTTACCCACAGAAATGCTTGTCTCAATGTTTTCTTCACTGAAAACAAGGTAATGGGAATATGGATATGTTCTTGCTTCTGAACAGTAATAGCCAAATACCAACCACCAAAACTGCCTTTGAATGCAATTTAATCCAGCTACCACTGGTCATAAACACTCTAACAACAATAAGAAGAGAGCACTGTCCTCAATGACATCATTACCCAACAATGATGTATATACATTCATATGTCGAGCAGCAAACAAATGGTAACTCACTCTTCAGGTTTGGTAAGAGAAAAAAAAAACTTTGACTGCCTATGGCTCTAATTGAATGTCCAGCAGTCAATTGTGTGACCCCAGGGAGAGAGAGACAACCCACACAAGGCGTGTACAGGCTATATGACCATCGTATGGCCTGTGGGTGAGAGAAAATGAGCCAGGGAGGAAGAAATTCGCTCCAATGAAATTACAGCCAAGGGAAGGAAGAAAACGCCTAGACAGATTTGAATTCAACTAAAGGAATGAAATTACAATCCAGGGAGGAACGAATTTGCCCCAAGCAATGGGAATAGACTCGGAAAGAAACGTTATAGTCTGAAAGAGTGGGAAAATTCACCCAGCAGCCAGAATTCAACCGAATTAGAAACTCCCTAGATAAGTGCAACAGTCAATCAATAACAACCATGGATCTCCAATTCAAAAAGAAATGGATTGAGATAATTTTAGAACTGTTGGCATTCATCAAAAGATAGTAGAAAATGGTTTTCTAAATTAAACTAACATAAATTTAATTGATCATTCTTATTTGTCACCATTAACACACTCATATCAGCAAATTAAACAAAATAAGAGCAACATTTCACACATAGAAATTACTCCACAACCAAATTACAATGTACACAATATTTACCCTAGAAACCCAAATGGGAAAATCAGCTACGAATGGTGGCTCAATTCTCATTTCGGCAATCTCTGGTACAATGTTGCTCTTGGCTCTCTATGCCTCTTCCTCTCTTGGCCAGCAAAAGCCCTTTGAGAGTGAAAACAATGGAAGAAATAGGGAGAGCTAGGGGTAAGGGGAAGGCCAACAAGCATGACCCTTCATTTCCCATTCCTCAACCTTCTCTCCTATTCTATTTTTCTTATTTCATTTAATTCTCCATTTTTTTTCTTTTTCTTTTGTCTTATTCGCTTTTTACACTTGCATTGATTTTCATAGTTTTCTAACCTTCATAAATTGCCAAAATGGCTTGTAGGTACTAAGTCTTACAACCATTCATTGATTCAGATCCATTTCGGATCGTGTATCAATATTTTGTAAATGTTCTAGTTTCTAATAAAATTTGAATCTTTATGTCTATATTTCATTTTTGTATGTGTAATTTGTAATTTATATATGTGTGTGTGTGTGTGTCCTTTGTGTCGTGTTTTCGGGGTCATCATGTCACACGTCGAACACTCATATTTTTGTGTTCTCCGTGTCCCCTATTCTCGTGTCATGTGACTTAGCTTCTCATATATTAAATGTATTTTTCTTTCCTAAACTTATGTTTGGCTTCATCCATTGAGTTCAACATTTCTATCCTAGACAACCTAGCAATGTCAACACTTCTTTGTTTGATTTATCTCATTTGCTCACTAGTGAACGAATGGGTTTTATGTTGGATGTTATATATGTAATCAAGGTCTTCAACAAAATTTGAACTTTCAAGGCCACTACGGTCTTCATTGTTTCCAAACCCTTGGTTTTGAGGACAGTCCCATTCATTATGTGGTTCATTGCAAGGTAAGCACCAAGGGACTTCCTCTTGGTTGACCATGTTAGCAGGAAAGAGAGGATTTGGTACTCTTTGTTCTAGTGGAAGTCTATTTCTATTCCACCCTTGATTTCCTCTTGGTTGGTGGTTATTCTATTGATATACAGAAGGAAAATCACATTGTTGTACCTTATCCCTCTCTAGACTCGTTACTTTGTTCAAAAGAGCAATATGTGTTTGAATGAGCTCAAAAGTAATTTTTGTTAGATTTTCTTTACTTATAGAGTAGTAGTGTTACCAAGGTTCTTTTATTCCTTTAACATTAACAGTTATATCATAGAGTGAACAGTAATAGCAGCATAAACAATAGACAAGAGTACACAAGAGATTTATCCAGGAAAAACCCCAAATGGGGGAAAAACCTAGCAACCTTTCTTAGATAGATTTCATCCACAATAGTCCAACCATACATCAGCTCTCAAGAGCCACACATAAGATATAAACCCTGGCACTAGGCTAGCACACCTCTAGTGCTCGCAGCTGCAGCAGCAGCACAATACAAGAAGAGCGCACATCCTTAGAGAGATAGCGCACAAGATAAAGTAGCCACCAAGAATAACCAAAACCCCAGCTCTGCGTCTCCTCTTCCTCATACTTGCGCACCTTTTTCCTCGGTGAGAGAGTGTGTTGTGAGAGTGTCCAAATGAGTTATACCTCCTCCTTATTTATAGTCTTCAAGTCAACTGCATGGGTCGACTTCTTCTCTGGGAATCTTATTTTTACTTTATTCTTTTATGTGTGGGATGACTTCTCTTTTGGGTATTCTTCTTGATGTTTAATGGTCTTCCTGGACTTTCGGAATCTTCTCTTCATCTAAGAAAGGTCTTCTAGAGGAAAGTTCCTCCCGCAACTACCAAAACATCAACACTCCCTCTTAGCCAGGGAGGTATCTTTCCATGATGTCTTCCTCTAGTAGTCCACTGACTACTCTGCAATCAGCTAGTAGCACACAGCTACTACAATTCCATCGGTAGCTCGAATCATCTGTCACAATCTCTGCAATCAAGTAGCACACAACTACTCCCGAAGTGATCTAGTAGTATCCATGGCAATCAGCTAGTAGCACACAGCTACTACAACGCCATCCAATAGAACATGATTGTGTCGATCTATAATAGTACACAACTACTATCCAGTGGTATACAACCACTCCTAGTAGCGCACAGCTACTACTATGTTGTCCTGACTCCTGACTACATAGCAATCAACTAGTAGCACAAAGCTACTACCATGCTATCCAATAATCTCTCACGACTATCCAGCAATCAACTAGTAGCACTAAGCTACTACCATGCCATCAGCCATAGTCATGATCTGCAATCCACTAGTAGTCGTAAGACTACTACCATGCAGTCCAATAATCTCCATAATTATACAGCAATCAACTAGTAGCACTAAGCTACTACCATTCCATCCGCCATAGTTATGAACTTTGTGACTATGCAGGAATCAACTAGTAGCACATAGCTACTACCATGCCATCAGCCATAGTCACACTCTATGATTATGCAACAATCAACTAGTAGCACTCTATGATTATGCAACAATCAACTAGTAGCACACAACTACTACCATGCCATTAGCCATAATCATATCTTGCAATCAACTGGTAGCTACAAAAGCTACCACCATGCAGCTCAACAGTGTCTATGATTATGCAACAATCAACTAGTAGCACACATCTACTACCATGCCATCAGCCATAATCATAGTTTGCAGTCCCTATGACAATGCAGCAATCAACTAGTAGCACACAGCTAGTACAATGCCATCAACCATAGTCATAGTCGATGTCTCTATAACTATGCAGCAATCAGCTAGTAGCACACAACTACTACAATGCCATCAGCCATAGTTATAGTCTCATCCAGTAGCACGAAGCTACTCCTATAGTCCTCACGACTATGCTTGTGATGTTTCTTCTCTCATCAGGTCTGGCAGTGCATTACCCCCTCAGTCACCTCACATGACTGATCTAGGGAACCCTTGGCCAGAGGGGTTAGCCGGCATGAGAAGAAAACAACACACCTCCCTCTCAACGAGGGTGGACTTTTCTGTATCACGCCAAGCTTGTCTCTGGAGCACCTCGAGTCTTTTTCGCTCCTAGTCAAATCAACATGACTAATAGGAGAAAGACTGCGCCTGGGCCATTCACCACTAGCCAAGTCAGCATGGTTAATCCTGTGAGTGAATGTATCATTCTCATTGGTCAAATCAGCATGACCAATCTGGGAGAATGTCTGCCCAATGCTACTCATCTATCCATTGCCTTGAGGCTTGGACAAAAGCTTGGTGAGAATGTTCGCAATCTGCTCATCTATGGATGTGTACTAGAGCTTCATTGCTCCCTTCTGCATCATGTCTCAGATGAAGTCCTGCAAGAAACTTTCGAAGCCACACTGCTTCACGGCTTGCAATACTGGCTGCTACATACTCTGCCTCTGTTGTACTGAGTGCCACTAACATCTGAAGCAACATCCTGATGTGATTTTCTGGTCTACTGCACTCCCTGCCCAATCAGAGTCTGTATAACCCTGCAGCTTCACATCTCCATCCGAGACAGATCTCAATCCATATCCAATCGTACCACGTAGGTACCTCAAAATATTTGTTGCCATTCAATGTGCATGTCTAGGTTCAACCATGTACTAATTCAAGGCATTCACTGCAAAGCATATGTTCGGCTTGGTGATAACCAGGTACATCAAGGATCCAATCAATTGTCTATACACCATGTAATCCACCAAATCTAAAGTTGAATCACTCAAGAGCTTCAGATTTATCGTCATAGGAGTGGTCATGGACTTGCAGTCCATCATCCTGAATCTCTGCAGTATCTCAACAGTATATTTTCCTTGGCTAAGGAAAATCTCATCTGATCTATGCCACACCTCCAGTCCCAAGAAATAATGCATCAGACCTAGATCCTTCTTCTCGAACTCTGAAGCAAGCTCCCTCTTGCATCCAACTATGAGCTTCTCATCCCCTGTAAGAAATAGGTCATCCACATATAGGATCAATGGGCAACCATTCCCAAGCTCATCAAGTAACTATTTGATCTGGCATATCATGCCCTGGGTGCATGTTTAGGCCCATACAAAACCTTCTTCAATTTGCAGACATGAGACTCCTCAATGCTCATGTATCTTGTGGTTGTTCTATGTACACTTCTTCTAGCTATTGGAGCAAGTGTCACGTCATAATCTTCTCCCTCTCGTTGGGAGAATCTTACGGCCACAAATCAAGCTTTGTACATCTCTATACTTCCATCTGTAGCATGCTTGATCTTGTAGATCAACTTGGAAGTCACCACTGACTTCCCTTCTGGTCTCGTAACCAAGGAAAAGATCCATATCCCAGTCCTTCTGACTGGCTTGCTCCTCTATCACTGTAGCAAAGTCCACTGAACCAAGGGAATCCTCCCAGGAGATTTAGCCTCCTCAACCCATGGCATGTGTTTATCAGTCTTGGAAGACATCTCTCTCTTCCATCTGAATTAGAGGAGGAATACTTGTTGAATGAAAGTCTCTAAGCCACTGACTCTCTCTAAGATCAGGCTTACTCTGAGTCCACATGCTCCCTCTGAAGCTTGATTCCCTCTAAGTCTATATAATCTCTGGAGCCATCTGCTCCCTCTGCATGTGTTGACCTCCTCTAAAGTCTGATGTCTTATGAACTGTCCTAGGGAGGTTCCTCCTCCCTCCTAGATCCTGAGGGCTGACTCCCTCTAAACTCTAGCTCCTTTTGAGTTGGCACTTGGTGGGGTCGCCTGCCTCACTACTAGTGGAGCCATATGCTCGTCCTCATGATATGGATCATCAATGCCACATATATGTATCCCCTTTTGCATCCTACAAAGTATCACGGGACCATGTTGGTCTCTTCCTGGTCACCGTAACGATTCTGGGTAGGCCCTTCTGGCTCTACTGACTCTTCCTGATGATCTGAAGAGTGATCAACTGAACTAGAGGGATCCGTACAGTCATCTTCGAAGCCTTTTGCTCCTTATAACTTCTCTCCATATGAGATATTATGTATCTGCAAAAGTACCCTTCTTGTCAGAAGGTTATGACTTCATCCTCCTTCCTTCGTTACATGGATGTGTACAGTCGTGTACACAGCTCTATGTCTGGATAGTCTACTCCATGTCTCGGCTAGAGACCATCTAATATGTTGCCTCCTGCAACCGTCATTATAGCTCCCTCTCAGAGCTATCACCTATGACCTACTCGGAACAAGAGCAATAATAGGGGAAAACAACAGACAAGAATAACATTCTTATAATAATAAAACAAGAACGGGAACAATTGTCACAGTACCTCCTTCTTAGAGCTATCACCTGTGACCTTCCTGGAGCAAGAGTCAAAACAAAGTGTAATAATAGGAACAAAACTTTTCAACACTCTTCCAGTGTTGTGACCAGTCATTCTTCCATGGTAACCTGCCCAGAACAAGAGACAAAAGATAACAACATCTCCTAGAAGAGATCAATTTCATCTTGTAAACAAGTGCATCATTAATATTGGACAATGAACATTTACTGATATGCAAATCATACCAATAATATTTAAGTGTTACTAAACTAGAGATAGTAATAGTAATAATAGAATTATAAATACTGTTATTCTAGTTATAACACTTACTTAAACTGCAGCAATATAAAATGTCAAACCTGATATGCAAACCTGGAGTTTTAGTTGTTGTTGTCCCACTTGAGTTGTCTTCTATTGTTTCTCCTACTCCCCGATCATGTGCTTGGAAGCACCACTAGCTAAAAGACATATTCTTCATCCTTTGACTTCTGCTCTTCAACATTTGTTGCATGTGCATGGTGCTTCTTCTTTCCCTTTTTCATGTCTAAGAGGACATTGTGCAGCATAATGTCCCATCTCCTTGCAGTTGTAGCATTTGATCCAATAACTCATTCTCCTCTAGAATGAGAAGTACTCTGTGCTTTTGCTTCATCCAATCTACTCTCATACTGGTTGACATTCTTGTCAGTAGAAACCCTAGCACTGAAAAACCTCGATTTTTCAAACTTCACCACACTGCACGTTGAGGGTTTCAAGGGGTGCACTAGGGTAGGGCACACTGCTCTATGAAAGAATTATCCCCAACTACCTTGGGATAGTGCTCAATGAGCTTGACAAAGTATTGCAGCTGCAAGGTACTGCTGCAGCCAATGTTGCTAGAGCGCGGAGCGAAGCGGGAGCGTTTTTAGGGAGCGAAGCGTCGAGAGCGACATTTTCAAAAAATCCTCGGAAGCAAAGCGTCCTGAAAGCGTCTATTATATATAATTAAAAAAAAGCATGTAGAAAGACAAATTAGTTGTAGAATGTATGAAAACATGCATATTTGAATTTTGTACATTATAACATTAAAATGGCATCCATAGTAGTAAGTAGTAGTACATCAATAATTAATCATTCGAGCATCAACCATCTAGAATCTAGCAATTACAAACTTACAAACCAACATACAAATTTTTAAGCCATATAATAGAAAGTAGACCATTAAGTTATGGAATGAAATCAGTCATCTAGCAACTGTCAACAATAACATGAGTCATGACCAAATAGTTATGATTACAAAATAGGCCATTTGCACTGAATTATGAAGATCGAAAGGTCCAAAACAATAAATTTCAAACTGTGCTAGACTCTAGAGTCTAGTTGTTAAATGCTATGAATCTATCATCTATACACTGACATGTAAAGTATTGAAAAAGGAGAAACATCAAACAACTATCCCATCCTCCTTCCACCAACACGATTGGTGCGTGTGCCTCCACGTGGTGGTAGTGGAGGAGCCTGAGAAGGACGAAACTGTGCAGAATGTATAGATGAAGATAAAGCCCCTGCTGCTGGAGTCCTGAACAGGGGGACCAAGGACTGGGTAGTAGTTGGGGGTGGCATCTCAACATGATCATCATCATCAAAAAGAGCATTCTCCAATTGCTCTAAAAGCATTACCCCATCCTCCAAATTATCCTCCTCTGGATGGTTGTCCCAACACTTCAAGTTTTTATCCTCCTTTGCCTCCTCACAGTAATGGGGCAACAATCGCAAGTTGTAATGAACATAAACCAAGCTCTCTGCCCGGCCTACATTCAACCTATTTCTTTTGACGTTGTGGATGAAATTGTAGGTGCTCCAACACCTCTTTGCAGAAGAAGTGTTCACCACCTGTGAAAGCACCCGTGTTGCCAAACGTTGGAGCTGTGGGGTGCCACCGCCATAAATGCTCCACCACGCAAGAGAACTCAAATTCCCTCGATCTCTTAAGGCATGGTTGGTCCCAAAGGCACCTTGGCCAAGCATATACTGGCTCAATTGTTGTCGTATCTTGTCACACTCCTCGTCCGTGACCAATTTGTCTAATGCTTTCATATAACCTGCAGCAATTATAATTTATCATAAATAGAAATGAAATATGAATATAAACCATAAGTAGAAAATTGAAATGAACATAAACCATAAGTAGAAATTATTATAATGAAATTGTTTGAAAAACTTTCTCGGGAAGCTTGGTTGAAGCATTCCGGAAGCGAGCTTCCGAGCGAGCTTCCGAAATCCGGAAGCGCGCTTCTGGATTTCGGAAGCTCACTCCGGGGTGCAACACTTCCTAATTGGCAGGGAGCGCATTTTTGCACCCCAGAGCGAGCTCGCTTCCTGAGCGAACCCGCTCCGAACGGGGTTCCGAGGGTGGAGCGGGGGGGGCGAGGCGCTTCCGGTAACCCTGGCTGCAACGATCTTCCTTCCAGTGGTCAAATTGTTCTGAAGGTAACCAGCTCCGATACCATGTTAGATTTTCTTTAGTTATAGAGGAGTAGTGTTACCAGTGTTCTTTTATTCCTTTAACATTAACAGTTATATCATAGACTGAATAGTAATAGCAGCATAAACAATAGACAAGAGTACACAAGAGATTTATCCAGGGAAAACCCCAAATGGGGGAAAAACCCAGCAACCTTTCTTAGATAGATTTCATCCACAATAGTCCAACCATACATCAGCTCTCAAGAGCCACACACAAGATATAAACCCTAGCACTAGGCTAGCGCACCTTTAGTGCTCGCAGTTGCAACAGCAGCACAATACAAGAAGAGCACACCTCCTTAGAGAGACAGCACACAAGATAAAGTAGCCACCAAGAATAACCAACACCCCAGCACTGTGTGTCCTCTTCCTCAGACTTGCGCACCTTTTTCCTCAATGAGAGAGTGTGTTGTGAGAGTGTCCAAATGAGCTAGACGTCCTCCTTGTTTATAGTCTTCAAGTCAACTGCTTGGGCCGACCTCTTCTCTGGGAATCTTATTTTTACTTTATTCTTTTCTGTGTGGGCCGACTTCTCTTCTGGGTATTCTTCTTGTTGTTTAATGGTCTTCCTGGACTTCTGGAATCTTCTCTTCATCTAAGAAAGGTCTTCTAGAGGAAAGTTCCCCCTGCAGCTACCAAAACATCAACAATTTTCTCAAACTTTTGAGTTAGGGCGGCTATGGGATACTAGGCATGATCTGTTGTGTTAAACATTCTAGGTTTGGACACCCTTGAGAGCCTAGAGGACCTACTTTAGCGAAAATCATATTCTCTTCAATTTTTATAGCCCAATCCTCACCTACCTCTAAGGTGGTAGGGAACTTGTCTCTTAACATGAGGCCAAATTGACCCTCATATGCTTTTGTGTATTGTAAGAGGATGACATCATCTTTTGGCTTAATCTTATCCAAAATTTTGTTGATCAACTTCCTAAACCTACCATCGAATTCATTTACCATTTCATTTTCTTTATTTTTAATCTCATCGAGTTGAGTCAACAATATTCTACCATCCTTTGTAATAGCCCATCGTTTCATGAAGGCATCGTGGAAGGCTTGCCATGTTTTAATATTGTCATTTGCTAGGTTTCTAGACCATGACTTAGCCTCTTCCTCTAATGATATTGCAAATAAATTGATGACAAAATCTTCATGCTCCCTTGGGATCTTATGCTCACCAACCTTAGTATAAAATTCTGCTATATGTTCTTCAATTGTGATTACATTATTGCCTAAAAACTTTTTATCATATCTAGTAGGCAGTTGTGAGGGAAACCTGGGATCCTAGACATATCTAAGGCCTTGTAGACATTTCTAACCCACGGTTGATTGGCCATGATTATTGAATTTGAGTTATCAATAAAGAATGTTCTTATGTCTTCTAGGATTGCAAGGTTGTTGTTTAATGAAGCTTGAGAACCTTTCTTGATTCTCCTTCTATAAACTTTCTCCGAATCAGAATATCTCAAAAAACGTCTTTGGGAAGAACTCCTTGTAAAGTATCTCCCACTCAAATTCTCTTCTTCTGGAGTCGCCAGATGAGTGTGTTGGATAAAACTTTGTTCTCTACTCATCAAATGTGTTGAAGCATAATCTTCTAAATCCAAGGAAAGGACTTTGTCCCTGGCAACAGCACCAAAATGTTCTCACCCAAACCTGCACCCTTTAATGCAAAGCCTTCACAAGGTCTTAAGCTCAACTGTAACTCGAAAGAGTTGTCACTGTCACCTCAACATCTACTTCCCTCACTTTAGGTTGGGTAATCCAACACAAGGGGGGCTTCCCTAATAGCAACTAGGTTCCCAAAGGCAAGAAATCTAAGATGGCCTAAGTTACAATGTACTTGAATCAACTTTGTATGAAATCCGGTTGCTAATCAAGTTGATTCCTTAATGGCTAAGTTCAAATCTGATTTTTGATATTTTGGTGAAATGAAATTAGGGTTTGTGAGGTATTGCTTATGTGTATTAACTCCCTTAAATTCCAGATCTAAAAAGTAGCTTAGTGTTGTTACAAACTTGCCTTAAAGATGAGTTAATTTAAACCAGCATTAGATGTGAAATGAGTGAATCTAAAGCTAAAACACTTGTAAATTTAGAAACTTACAGTCATCTTCTAAATCTGAATATTACAATCTCAAAACAGTGATGCAAAAATGATCTAATTACTTTATTTAAATACGGATTTATTTTTTTGAGCAGCAAGATAGATTTCCCAAAAATATACTTTCTAAAATAAAACAAAGGTAATCTACCATGCAACCTAGGGTTTCTAGGGCTGAAAACAAAAAGAGATGGATGAAATTAAATTTTGTTTGGGCTAGAAGAAGTGACTAGTGCCTAGCTACCAAATTTGGGCATATGGGGTCAACTAAGTCTCTTCATGGAAGCTCAAGGTAGACTAAAAAATGGATAGGGCTAAAGTATTCAAACCCTAGCTACCTTTTAATGGCTTGATTGATTTCATAAATAACGAAGGAAGACACTAAATAGAGATCTTCACAAACCTTGAGAGGGATCTACTATGGAAGAGCTAAGAGGGCATACAATCATGCATTGAATGATATGATCACACTTAACTATTCCAATAGCAAACACCATAGAATTTTAGAGAAAGAACTTACCCAAAAATAGACTCAAGATCATACATTTGAAAATTCATCCATCAATTAAGTATCCACACAAAAGAGATCTTCCACTTGAGCGCTCCAATCAACCATCCATAGCATAAAAATAGTAACTAGACAAGAGTTCAAGAGTGTATTCTCCACAAGCTTCTAGCAAAGTTTATAATGAGAGAAGATTCTCTTATATAAAGAAGAAAACCAACAACCTCAATAGAATAACAATAAAATCCTAAATCTAGCCCCGGTATCCATAAAGAACTATTATCTCTTTAGCTAACTAGAGAGATATARTCAACAATACAATAGAAAGTGAAGTGGTTATGCCACATGTACAAAAGTGTCCAAGAGAGAGGACATCTCCACCAAGAAGAGGAAAGAAGTGRTCAAAAATCCYTAACATCCCTCCTCCAAGCAAGGTAACAAACTTAACAAACTCCACCAAGCAAGGTCGACCCCTCAAAAAGATGAAATGGCTCACATGTGTGGAAAATGGGATCTCCCAAAAGTGGACAACTCTCTTAAGATGCTCCARMAAACTCATGGGTCCTCCAAGGTATAACAACCTCCACRATCCATGCCAGCGACCTCTTCCACAGACCAAGTACATACTCCAATGCCTAATGAATGTGCTACAACACTCAAGGCATAAGCTACAATGCCCAAGGCATAAGCTCTTAGCACTCAAGTTGGACAGCTCTTCAAAAGTGATGATAAATGCCTCCAAATATGTGTCAATGGGTAGTGACCATCATGTGACATCTTCTAATAGCTCAAAACACCTCTTAATTTTTATCCCCTTCCTAGCTTGACCATGGTGTGGACATCATTAACCTTAATTACATGTGAAAATCTCTAAGTCAAGATGCAATTCCTAGGATTCTAAGTTAGGTGTAGGTGATGTGATGAATGTGGTACTAGGGAAAGGGATTTTCATGAGTTAACCCTCACAATCATGTAGGATGAGTGAAAGCGGTCTTCCCTTTAGTTTTCAAGAGCTATGAGCTATCATTATTGATTTCCACATTACTTCCCTTTTTTCCTTTTTCTTTAATTTGATTAGTCCCTTCTTTCTTTTTCTTTTATTTAAAAAATGGGACATGGGGAATTTGGGCTTTTCGCAAGGTGGCATGGCTTATTCGTATAATAATATAACTTTAGCTACTTCTACCTCGAGCATTTTTAGCTCTTTGATTTGCTTTAAGGCATTTTCATACATGGTATTTTTTTTTGTATTTTAGACCTTGCCACAATGACATATGATAAGTCAATCATGAAAGGGGACATGATGAAAATGGTGATAAAATGACAAGGTGAAAAAAATGGCTAGGGAAAATGAAGGGAGAACACCTACTAGGTCACTAGTAGTACAACTTAATTCATATGGTGACACACTTATCTAGAGGTAAATTATGAACACACCGTGGAACAACCTAGTAAGAGATAACAATTTAGAGTGTTATGAGCCATTATAGAATACACCAATGATCACCATGCGTTATGACCCACGTCTAAAAAGAAACACCATCATGCACGAGAGGAATAGCATAAGGTATAACACTGTCAAGTACAATCTCCATCAAACACCTAACATCATGGGGGTCAGCTAAGCAAATGCTAGAAACATCTCTGGTAAATATCCATGGACAATCCATAGATCTCATCTGTAGAACTGTTGGTCATGATCAAAATCATGAGTGCATCAATCCTCTAGTCACCCCTACAAGTCATGGGATAACAAACTTGAAAATGAAACTATAAACAAATTTCAATCATTGAAAGATAGGCCTCGCATCACAATAAAATGAAGCATCCACAAGAAATCCACCAACTCCTGGAACACAAACAACGCCCCCAAATGTGGTGGAGTCAACAATGAGATCATTTCATCCTAGAATAGGTAAGGCCCAATAAGAAAAATGCACCACCATATGTGTAGCATAAAGAAAATCCCTAAAGTCCAACAATAATGTTTAAGAAGTCTTCAAAGAAGGTACATCAATAAGAGGAGGTACATCAAATGGTAATAGAGAAAGATCCAACATAATAGGTTGAAAGTCATTCACAAAACAATCCTCAAAAAGATGCAGTGGAAATGACCTTAGCAAACCATAAATAGAAACTCCATCAAATATAACATCCATACTAGAAGGATCATACAGATGATATAGCAAATCATGGGCCCATGTACTTGATCCAAAAAAACTAAAATGCAAAACTAATGAAGTCATACCTTCATCAAGGGTTTGGAATGATACATCAAACCCATATGCAGAGTGTACGACTAGATGTGCCTTGTGAATTGTGTCAACAGTATCATCTAGAAGATCCTTGTCGCAAATTGTTACCCCTACAAGCTCTTCAATTAGTTGAAGACAAGTCAAGCAAAACTTGAAGACACAACTCTCCATATGACAAAGATAGCATATAGAGTTCTTCTATATCATAATTTCCCAAATAAAAGTAACTCTATTGAAGAGGGCAAAGAGCCATTTTGAGGTCATTAGGTTCAACGAAGAAGAAGGCTCCATAAAGTCTTCAAGGAATCCCCTATATAGACCAAAGAAGGAAATAGTACTAGTTCTTCCAAGAAATCTACAAAGTATTGTTTCTATATTTAGGGCATCATAAACCTTAGCAAAAAATGCAACCCTAGAGAAATATTACTACAAAAGGATGATCCAAGAAAACCCTAGTTCTACATCATAAGATATGATGCCACTAGCCAATAGTTTTGGGATCATATAGCTTAAGTGAGCCATGAAGAAGGGTCAAAACCCTATGAAGCTCTAAGAGAGGATCAAGAAACTCTAGATCTTTTTCCCTCAAGGCAATGCCTCTAGATAACAATATCTACACCACTTGTAGAGAAAAAAAGATCTGGGAACCCTAATTCCATCTATAGCTAATACATGCATGCATGCATGTGCCCTCACTATTGGAATCCTATAAATAAAAATGTGTTCCCCTCTTCGTCTATTCAACTATTTTGCCCTCATCTACAGACCATCATGCTGCACAAAATCGATGTTGTGCAGATCTAGTAAGTGTGTCATGTTGTTTGTAGAAGACTATCTGAGGTACACTTTCTAACACTCCCTCTTACCAAGGAAAGTGTTCTCGCTTAATCCAAGTTTATCAGTGAACATCTCGAACTCCCCCTTGGCTAAGGGCTTAGTCAAGTTATATACAACCTGTTGATCTATCTGAATATACTCTAGAGCAACTGCTCCCTTCTAGACCCTGTCCCTGAGAAAATGGCATTTGATGTTAATGAGCTTGGAGTTGTCATGAAATACTAGAGTCTCAAAGAGTTTGATACAACTCCTATTGTCACAATAGACCACAGTAGGCTCCAACGTCTCACCTGTCAACTTTGCAATCAGCTTCTGAAGCCAAAGGGTTTCACAACTAGCAATGTTGGCTACCATGTGCTCGGCCTCTACTAAATTCAATGCTACTGAAGCCTGCTTCTTGTTGAACCAAGAAATTACTCCTAAGCCCAAACTAAAACAACATCCTGAAATACTCTTCATATCGCCTGCATCTCTTGCATATTCAAAATGTATTGTGCCCTTCAAATATCAAAGCACACGTGTTGTAACTATCTAGTGAATCTGCCTCAGCCCAACCATGAACTGGCTCAAGGTGGTCACTGCAAAACATATATTAGGCTTGGTGTTAATCAGATACATCAAGGATCCAATCAATTGTCTATACATTAAAGGATCTACCAACTTTAACTCCAAGTCACCATGCAACTTCACATTCAACGTGTTTTGCGGCTATCTAGTGATTTTGCCTCGGCTCAACCATGAAATGGCTCAAGGTGTTCACCGCAAAACATATATCAAGCTTGGTGTTAACTAGATACATCAAGGATCCAATCAACTGCCAATACATTAAATATCTACCAAATCTAAATCCAAGTCACCATGCAACTTCAAATTCAACATCATAGGAGTGGTCATGGGCTTACAATCCATCGTGTGGAACCTTTTTAGGATCTGATCTGTGTATTTTCCATGCCCAAGGAAAACTTCACCTATACCCTACCACACCTCTAGACGCAAGAAATAGTGCATCGGTCCAATGTCCTTCATGTCAAACTCTTGTGCTAATGCAGCGTTGCACCCTACAGTAAGCTTCTCTGAACTCCCTATAATTATCAAATCAATTACATCCAGGACCAAAACAAGAAGATTAGATTTATCACACGAGTAATAAAATTGGGTTCTGCATCAATTTTGGTGAAATCTAAACCTAACAAGTACTCATCAATCCTAGAGTACTAAGCACAGGGTGTTGGCTTTAGCTCGTAAAGGGATTTCTTCAATCTTCACACATAGGTCTCACCCCATGCACCTCAAACCCTCTCAGCTAATTTATGTAGACTTCTTCCTCAATCAAGACATTAAGGAAGGTTGTGTTAACTTTCATTTGATATAACTGCCAACCAAAAATAGATGCTAAAGACATAATGGTCCCAATAGAAGTATACCTGGTAACTGGACCAAAGGTCTCCTCAGAGTCAACTCCCTCTTTCTAGGAGAATCCTCTAGCTACGAATCGAGCCTTGTACTTCTCAATGTTGCCATCAACTGCATGCTTCACCTTGTATAGCCACATGGAATCCACCACAGATTTCCCCTCTAGTCTCGACACTATCTTCCACACATCATTCTTCATGATGGAGTTGTACTCCTCGACCATGACATCCTACCATACTTGCACACTTGATACCTTGTGATAATTGGAAGGCTCTATATCAATGAGAGAAAACATTAGTGCAACATAACTAGGAAATTTCTTAGGGGGATGGCTTACCCAAAAGGAAGCCTCTGGAGCAACAACTTGCTAATCATCCTCCTGCAATGTTTGTGTAAACGATCTTGGCCTCCTAGATGTACTAGGTGGTAAGGTTGTAACTTGTTGAAATATTGTAACTGCAAAGAGTATTCTATTTATGTATTGAGTCATTATTAATTAGATCAATCCCCTTTTGTGGATTGATCATGTCGGGCATTGTAATTGACCAAATCCCCTTTTGTGGATTGGTCAAACCTTAAATATATTATGCAAATTGAGAAGTCGGCCCCCAGGCTAATTAAAGTGGTTTTAACCACTAAGAAGACAAGTCGGCCCTGCCAAGTGAAGAGACACCTTTCCAGCACCTGCCAGTTTGTATAAATAAAGAAAGCCAGTGCCTCATTTGTTCACACACTCAGCTCACTCATCTAGTGCGCAAGTTTAAAGGAAGTTGCAGTTGCCAGTTGTTGGAAGAAGGAAGAGAGAGAGGCGCATTGCTCAATAGAGGATATTCTCTAGTGTTTGGTTTATTGTCTTGGCATTGTATTGGCTATATATATTAAGGAATTTTTTGTTGGGTTTTCTCCCCCATGAGGGTTTCCCAGGATAAATGATGTGTATCTTGTGATTGTGTTTCTCTTAGTGATCCTATCTATGCTATGGTTATCTAGTAAATTGAAAAGAAACCTAATAATAGCTTAAACCTTAACATGGTATCAAAGCTAAGCTGAAGAGAGCATCTTTCACTGGATAAAGAAAAACGTTACTGTTGTCGTACAAGAAAATTAGGGCTTTTTGTTGAAGAGGAATATCAACCTAAAAACCATCTAGAAAAGTGTGCCCTAGCCTAGGGAACTCTTTGGCACCTTGAGTGCACCTTTTCAGTGGCCAAAACTCCCGAAAAGTGAAACCCTAGTTTTCACTAGTACCAGGAAACCAGAACCAGTACCAGAAGTACCAGTCCAAATTTTCACAAGCTCAATTTCAAGGGGTAAAATTTGGATTTTCTGAAATCTAACTGCACCAACTTACTCACCTCAGCTCAGCGCATCTAGCCCCTGGATCAGAATTTCAAAATTTGAAGTTTGAAAAATTAGGGTTTCCTCATAAAACCCTAAGTTGCAGTTTCAGAATCAGTTGCAGTATCAATTGCAGTTGCAGTATCAGTTGAAGTATCAGCTGCAATAGCAGTTGCAGTCACCCTTGAAGTTTTTAAGAGTTGGAGAAGGGATCTCTTGCCATAGATCCAGAAGGATCTCAAGATCCAACACATTCAGAGGAATAATGCAACCCAGCATATTGTCTTAGTACAGAAGACAGGTTGAAGAAAGCACTCGCCATCTTGAGTGAAGGAGACTTGGAAGAAAAGCAACACACTCATTCTTGAGGACAAGGATCCAGGTTCCAGGTTTGATTAATTAAGTTGATAAGATTCAAAGTTGCACATCACAAGTTGATAACTACCCCTTTACAAGTAAACACTATAGTTGAGGTAGAAGTCTTTGAAAAGTATTATACTTGGTAGCATATGAGCATATTGAGATAAATGCTTAATGTAATCATTTACCAGATACAACTAACATCTCCTCTAAGAGAAACTTCTTGTGTTGGTTCCAGGTTGCCATGGAGGAATGTTTGATCACAACACTAAAAGAGTGTTGACCTCATTTCGTATTGTATTTCTTACTTTTGATCTTTGTTTCAAACAGGTCACAAGTGATAGCTCTAAAGGAGCTATTGTGATGATTATTCGTGCTATTGTTTTATTTACTACTACGAAAAGAGTATTATTCTTGCTTGTTGTTTTGTTGACCCTGTTTCAGGTCATAGGTGATAACCCTGAGGAAGTTATAGTGAAGGTTGCAAAAGGCAACAGATTAGATGAGACATGAAGCAAACTATGTACATGACCATATACATTCATGTACCAAAGAAGATGAAGAAGAAGCTATCTTTTAAGATCCAGAGTATCTCATATGGAGATTGACTGTAAGGAGCAGAAGGCTCCAAAGATGATCGAACATTAGAACAAGAACTCACAGAAGACTTGGTCAAACGATAATGAAGCCACCTTGACAGGAAGCAGAACTCGTTTGAAGTCTGACTCAGCCTTTCATATTTAGACTTGGTATTCAACACTAGGTATACCCTGTAAGAGATGATGAAGTCATTGTAGACTCAAAAGAAATCGAGAATAAGCCTGATCTCAGAAAGGATTAGATGAAGAGACAACTTCCAGGGCTGGGAGACAGATGCCACGAGAAGACTAGATCGCAACTTCAAAGACTCATAGGAGATATGAAATCTCCTGGGAAGATTCCCTTGTTTCAATGACAGAGAAGGAAGCCAGTCAGAAAAACTAGGATATGGATTTTTCCGTGAGACTAGAAGAGAAGTCAGTATTGACTTCCAAGATTGATCCAACAAATCAAGCATGTTGCAGATGTACAAAGCCTGATGTGTGTCCAGAGGATTCTCCCAGCAAGAGGGAGAAGACTATGACGAGACACTTACTCCAGTAATTGAAGAAATAGTTCTAGTATTCATGAAGACAACCAGAACAACCATGATTCATATATAGTATGAGATGCAGGGGGAGCAATCCCCATATTTAAAATTCAGTGGCAGTTGATGCAGTACATTAGTTGGAGACATGACTACAATAAAAGATAGAGTTACCTCCATGAAAGAATAAGAGCTACATTCAGTATCATTTATTGAGCCACTCTTAGTTTCAGATGAATCTGTTGCATTATGGAGTAGAGGAGTTACTCTCAGATTTCAGCAGCCACAAAGAGGATGAAGCAGTCATTCTCAGCCTCAGAGCAGCTGCAGGTGCAGAATCCCAGTTCCAGAAGGAACAGTTGCAGAAAGAGGAGAGGATATACTCTCAGGCAATGAGACAGATAGTGCTTTGCAGAGAGCACATAGAGCTAGCACATGAATGTGCAGATTGAGTTGTAGTTGAGCAAGTGTACCAGATTGGTACAATGTAATGTGAAAATTTGGTTTGAAGTTGAAGATAGAAAGACTCAGGTCTGCAGGTTGAAGAAGGATCTGTACGTGTTGAAGCAAGCTCCTAGAGCTTGGTATGCAAGAATTGACAGTTTCCTGACGAGCTTGGGCTTTACCAAGAGTAAATTTGATTATAACCTTTATCTCGAGGTTATGAATGATGAGCCAGTGATGTTACTACTATATGTAGATGATGTATTCTTGACAAGATGAAGAAAAGCTCATCACAGATTGCAGAAGAAGCTCGCTGCAGAGTTTGATGAAAGACCTAATGCATTATCTCTTAGGTCTTGAAGTTTGGCAGAACCCAGAGAAAATCTTCCTTAACCAAGGGAAGTATGCAGTTGAAATAATGAAGAGGTTTGACATGTTTAAATGTAAATCCATGTACACACCCATGGAAATGAAGTTGATGCTCCTGGTAAATACCTCGTCAGAATTGGTTGATGCTACTCTGTACAGACAGATTATTATTGGTTCGTTGATGTATCTAACGAATACCAGGCCAGATATATGTTTTGCCTTTAGTCAGTATCTAGTAGAACCCAGACGTGTTCACCTTGATGATGCAAAACATGTGATGAGATACCTTAAGGGTACATTGGATTTTGGTCTCTGCTATACTAGGGATCATGACTTCAGATTGTATGGATATATTGATTCAGATTGAGTTGGAAGTGTTTTTAATAGAAAGAGCACTTCAGGATGTTGTTTTAGTTTGGGGTCAGCCATGACTTCATAGCAGAGTAGGGAGCAATCCATGATTGCTCCCAACACGGCAGAAGCGAAATACATTGCTGCATGTTCCGCCAATTGTGAAGTCATATGGCTTCAAATCTTGTTGACATATCTATTTGATCTGGAGATGGAAGCCACCGTGATCCTATGTGATAACCAGAGTTGTATAAGATGATGTGTTCCATGATGAGTCGAAGCACATAGAGATCCGGTATCATTTTATCCGTGATATGTTGCAGAGAGGAGCCATAAAGCGCCATTATGTTGGCACGGATGAACAGGTTGTTGATGTGTTGACCAAGCCTTTGTCTCGTGTAAAGTTTAAGCACTTTCGAGACAAGCTTGGTGTAGTCCGAAAGGACCTCCCTCGAAAGTGGCAGTAGTGTTGATGCCAGCCTAGTGCTGAAGATTTCCAGCTTCGTGCTGATGTTGTTGTGATGTCAACCTTGTGCTGAAGATTTCCAGCTTCGTGTTGATGTTGTTGTGATGTCAGCCTAGTGCTGAAGATTTCCAGCTTCATGCTGATGTTGTTGTGATGTCGGCCTAGTGCTGAAGATTTCCAACTTCTTGTTGATGTTGTTGAGATGCCAGCCTTGTGCTAAAGATTTCCAGCTTTGTGTTGATGTCGTTGAGATGCCACCCTTGTGCTGAAGATTTCCAGCTTCGTGTTGATGTTGATGTGGTTCCAGCCTCGTGCTAAAGATTTCCAGCTTAGTGTTGATGTTGATGTGGTTCCAGCCTTCGTGTTGTGATGATGTTGATACTCCAACCTTTGTGATGTGATGATATTGTTGCTCCAGCCTTCATGCTGAGATGTTGATGATGTTGTTGTTGTTGATGTTGTATCAGCCTCGTGTTGTTATTGATGATGATGATGTATTAGTGTTATACTAATCCATGTTCTTACAGATGATGATGATGCCACTTCATCTTCTTGTTGAAGATGATGTTGATGATGCCACTTCAGCTTCTTGCTGAAGATGATGATGATGATGATGATGTTATTTCAACTTTAATGCTGAAGATGATGATGTTACTTTAGCCTCATGCTAAAGATGTTGATGATATTACTTTAGCCTCGTGCTAAAGAAGATGATGATGTTACTTTAGCCTCACGTTAAAGATGATGATGATGTTACTTTAGCCTCATGCTGATGAGGATGATCATGTTACTCCAGCTCCATGCTGTGAACGATGATGATGAGAAAAACTTCTGATGATTTATAGATATGCCAGTCAGTGTTCCAGAGGTTGTTGCCCTCTCTCTCTCCTGATGATGTTATAGAATAACCCTCTTGTTAAGGGGGAGTGTTGAAATATTGTAACTGCAAAGAGTATTCTATTTATTTATTGAGCCATTATTAATTAGATCAATCCCCTTTTGTGGATTGATCATGTCGGGCATTGTAATTGACCAAATCCCCTTTTGTGGATTGGTCAAACCCTAAATATATTATGCAAATTGAGAAGTCGACCCCCAGGCTAATTAAAGTGGTTTTAACCACTAAGAAGACAAGTCGGCCCTGACCAGTGAAGAGACACCTTTCCAGCACCTGCCAGTTTGTATAAATAAAGGAAGCCAGTGCCTCATTTGTTCACACACTCAACTCACTCATCTAGTGCGCAAGTTTGAAGGAAGTTGTAGTTGCCAGTTGCCGGAAGAAGGAAGAGAGAGAGGTGCATTGCTCAGTAGAGGATATTCTCTAGTGTTTGGTTTAATATCTTGGCATTGTATTGGCTATCTATATTAAGGAAGTGTTTGTTGGGTTTTCTCCCCCATGAGGGTTTCCCAGGATAAATGTTGTGTATCTTGTGATTGTGTTTCTCTCAGTGATCCTATCTATGCTATGGTTATCTAGTAAATTGAAAAGAAACCTAATAATAGCTTAAACCTTAACATA
>WSFP011430710.1:0-21675 GCA_009831015.1 Picea engelmannii | reverse complement strand
GACAGACATGTCCATGGAATTTATAGTGGGCCTCCCAAAAGTTGGGAACAAGTACATCATCATGGTGGTGGTTGATCGCCTCTCCAAGTATGATCATTTTTGTGCATTACCCCACCCTTTCACACCGGTACTAGTAGCACAATTTTTCCTTGATCATATTTTCAAGTTACATGGCATGTCCACCTCTATTGTATATGATCATGATCCAACTTTCACTAGCACATTTTGGCAAGAGTTATTTAAATTGCAGGGCACCCAACTGACATGAGCACCACCTATCACCCCCAGTCTGACGACCAAACATAAGTGGTCAATTTTTTTTTGGAAACCTACTTGCAGTGTTTTTCTTCAAACAAACAACATCAGTGTGTGCAATGTCTCCCCTTGGCCGAATGGTGGTACAATACTTCATATCATACGACCACTAAAATGACCCCATATGAAACAGTGTATGGCCAACGACCACCTACCGTCACGACCTATCTTATAGGCACATAAAAGGTCCAATCTATTGATATCATGTTGCAAGGTCGAACAACCACCCTTGTAGATCTGAAGGATAACCACCACATGGCCCAAAATCGTATGAAGCAACAGGTGGACCAACATCGTTCAAAAAGGGTTTTTTAGGAAGGTGATCAGGTGTTTCTTGGGCTTCAACCTTACAAATAGAAATCTCTCAAAGATTAGGGACATCACAAGTTGGAACCCAAGTTTTATGGGCCCTACTAGATCATCAAGCATATTGGATCAGTGGCCTGCAAATTGGCCCGTCCAGCTACTTCCAAAATCCATTCGATGTTCCATGTTTCCTATTTGAAGAAAGTGGCGGGATAGAATTACAGGGTCCAAACCATCCTTCCAAAATTAGATGAATAAGGATCCCTTTGGCTCGAACTAGAAGAAATCCTCAATACACGTGAATTTCAGTTGCATAGTCGAACTATCAAGGAAGTGTTGATCCAATGGAAGTACACATCACCAAAGGATGTGACTTGGGAACCATCGACCATACTCCAAGAATTTTCACATCTTCATCCTTGAGGACAAGGTTACTTTTGAAGGGGGGGGGGATGTTAGGATCCGATCCTAACCCCTGTTCACGGGTCATTAGTTAGTAGGATATGTTTTCTATGTAATAAAGGCCAACATTAGTTAATAAGGCCTATTAAATAAAGGAGAATAAATCAATGTAAGAAAACCTAATAGAAGCTTGAGCAAGAGTAGAGCAATCCTTCATTGGCTAGATGATCAATGCTCTTGTTAGTTGATCGCTTGACATGTTAGGGAATTATTGCAAAAATATTTGTGAGAAGGGATTGAATGCTTTCTAGACTTCCTCCCAGATGCCAACCGAGACAAACTTTCCTAATAGGCGATCCCTGCTGAAGTTTTTTGAGCATTCTAATAATGATTTGGGAATCCTCTTCTACCACAAGTTTGCGGAAAACTTCACGGATTTCAATAGTGAGAGGACATTCCAAGGATTGCAATTTTGCAACATTGTTTCTATTGATGCCAATATTGTCCACATAAAGCTAGAGGGGCTCCCCTTTGTCATTTCAAAAAACTCCACCCAGACCAACAGGCCCAAGGTTGCCTTTGGAGACACCATTAAAGTAAAGTTTGATAAAGCTTCAGGGAGGGGGATTCCAAAGGGTAGGAGGAGAGGTATTAGGCATAGGATGACAAAGGATAATGGATGAGGAGGGGGGGTGGAGATATAAAGCCTTTAGGATGCTCTCTTATCACGTAGAGAATTTTCAACCCTGTTCCAACTAAGGGGAGGAGAGGATGGTTTCTCAGATTATGTGCTTGATTCTTTCCCAAAGAATGTCAAATTTTGAGTGTTGATTTTTAAATATATTGCTATTATGCTCTTTGTAAACTTCCCAAAGTAAGAAACCAGGGAGGAGCAACCAGGCCCGATTAAGGACAAGATTAAAGAAAGTTATTGGCTGGTAGTTTTCTATGGTTTCAGATAAGTTATTCCTATTGCGATCTAGAGTTTTGAACGTCATGGCACTTTGATCCCATAAGGTAGAGGCTAGGGGACAAGAGTTGAAAAGGTGCTCCATTGATTCTCCTTCTTCATGTCAAAGGGGGCAGAAGGCGGGGCCACAAATCCTTCTTTTATCAGATTGCCCCCGGTTAAAGCTTTTCCATAAGCCAATAACCAGAGAAAAAAACGAAACTTTGGGCCATAAGTTCTATTGCTAGATATTGGTCTAGATGTCTTGATGGCGTAGTTCATGATGACTTGTTGCTATTTGATAGGATTTCTTGATATTGAAACATCCTTGCAGTTTGTACCCCCACTAAAGTTTATCCTTTCCTTCTTAAACCTTGATTTTCCTCTTTGATAAATTCCACTAGAAGCTTTCCCAATCAAGATTCGATGAAAGAGGATGCCATTGGTCTTTGGGAATCCAAGATCACCATTGATCCACTGAATTTGGAGGGAGGTAGTAATGTTGAAGCTATATTTTTCCCTTTTTGATCATTTGTAGCTCTTAGTTGGTGTAAGTTGGCTCGATTCTAGTAAGATGGGAATTATTGTGAGGCATTGTTCCAGAACAAGGTGTGGTTACCTTTCCGAACCTCCCAGAAATAATGTTGTTGAATGAGATGCTTGTTATTCACGAAAGAGTTCCAAACCATAGATCCTAAGATGTTTCCTTTCAGGTGGATGAGATCATGAGTCTCGATGGTTGGGCAGTATTTTCTATGCCAAATTCTTCTCCATAGGTTATCCTTACTATTGATCCATCCCCACCAAGTCTTGGCGCCAAGGACTGAACTAAGAAATTATGTATCTCTGAGCCCAAGGTCACCTTTGTTCTTTGGTTGACAGAGTTTATCTCATGCGACAAGTGCCCACTTTCTTTTTCTGCGAGCTCCTCCCCAGAGGAAAGTTCCCTGAGTATTGCAAACAACCTTCAAAATGAATTTAGGAGACGTAAGAGCCAAAAAAAAGAAAAAGAGGCATTTCCTGGAGAACAAGTTTGAGAAAGACAAGGTGACCTGGTACGCTAAGTGAATGGAGGGGCCAACTAGCAAGTTTGCGATCCATATTGGAGAGGAGATCCTCCCAGGAGGAATTGCGGAGAGCATTTTCCACAAGAGAAGTGTTAAAGAAAAATAATTGAGATTTACCTTAATTGATGGAGGTGTTTGAGGCATCCATGAAGTCGAAGTGGAATTGCTTGATGGATTTGGATTCTTTGATCGTAGGAACACCCATGAGCATAGTGTCATCAACAAATTGTTGATGGGAGGCAGGAAGATCTTCCTCGAAGAATATGAGCCCCTTGATTTTATTGTTGGACATTGCTACCTTTAGGGCCCTACCTAAACCTTTAGCCATTAGAATAAAGAGGAAAAGAGAGAGAAAATCCCCTTGGCAGATGCTCTAGGAAAGGGAGAAAGTAGCGGAGTGGGAGCCATTGATAAGGATAGAGAAGAAGGTTGAGGAAATGAGGGACATAATCTGTTTAATCCAGATTGGAGAGAAAACAAAAGCTCGACTGAGGACGTGTTGGATGTATTGCCAACTAATTTTGTCAAAGGATTTAAACATGTCAAGTTTGATAAGCAATTCCAATGACTTGGTAGTTTTCGGTGAGTGGATCATTTCATGAGCTAGAATTATACCATAAAAAATTTGGTATCCCTCTACATAATCATATTGCTCAAGCGAGATTAAGGAGGGGAGGATCAATTTGAGGTGATTAGCTATGACTTTGGTAATGATTTTGTAGGATACACTATAGAGGGGGATGGATAAGAATTTACTTGGTCTTTAGCTTTCTCTTCTTTAGGACTTAGGACCAAGAAGGTAGCATTAAGGGCTAGTAACACATTTTCAAATTGGCGAGAATCCTCCACAAGGGGGAAAACATCATTCTTAATAGTCGACCAATAGGCATGGAAGAAGTTATTCGTAAAGCCATCCAGACTTAGTGATTTGTTTTTGGGAATTTCCATGATTTCCTGCTCAACTTCCTCCATATAAATTACCATGAGAAGAGAATCATTCTACTTCCAAGAGAGTAATCTAGGGATGTGATAGGTGTTTTTTTGGATATCCAACTATCTATCTAGTTGAGGTTTTGAAAGGAGAGATCTGAAGAAATGCACTAACTCCTTTTCAATGTCAGCATGTTCTTTGAGAGGGTTGTCATGGTAGTCTTTTATAGAGGAAATCCTATTGTGATGGTGGTGTTGGATCATGGATTTGTGGAAAAATTTAGAGTTTTTTTCACCTTCTTTAAGCCATTGGATTCTTGATTTCTGTTTCCAAAGAAGTTCCTCCTATTTGTTTCAATCTTCCAATTGAGGTTGAAGTAGGGATTCTTCTTTTATCAATATTTTTGACCGGCCTTCCAGAATCATGGTTTGTTGAATCTTCTCTATTTGGCATTCAAGATTTTGCTTGGCTTTGAAGATATTTATGAATTCCTCCTTATTCTATTTTTTAAGACGAGACTTGACATGTGTGAGTTTTTGCTAAAATATATACATTGGAGAGCTAGCTGCAATGTCTACTTCTTCCCACCATAGCTTTATGTTGTCTTGGAAAGGAGGGTGGTCAAACCAGATTCTTTCAAATCTAAAGGGGTGATTTTGAGGGAATATATGAAGATTCAGTTCTAATTGGATAGGCTAGTGGTCTGATCCTTCACTTGGGAGATAGAAGCTATGAAGTGCAGTTCAAAAAACATGAGTGACTATGATATCAGAAAACAAACTAGCCTAGAAGCTACTTGATTACATCCTCCTCGTCTATTGTTCTAGGTGTGTAATCCATTGATTGTGTCTAAGTCAATTAGCTTTAGTTGTTGAATTAGATCTTTGAATCCTTGTGAGTCATGGTCCAATCTTCAGACTCCACCTTTTTCTTTAGCCAATGAGGTTATTATGTTAAAATCTCCTCTGATTATCCAAATATTTTCCCCAATGATGTTGTTGAGTGCTTGGATGGAATTTAGAAAGATGAGTTTGTCTAAGGTTGTTTGTGGTCCATAAATATTAGTGATGTAGCCCAGATTTGCCAAGCCTATGAGTTGGAATTTTTTAGAGATTCTATGTTGGGTTTAGAAGAAGTCACACAAGGATATTTCAACTGGATTCCAAAGGATTGCTAACCCTCTTGTGGCTCCTTGAGCATCCACTACTATTGCATGAGAATCCTTCCAAATTTTGGGTGCTAAACTTGAATTCAGGTTGCCGAGACATTTATTTTCTTGAATCATGAGGATTGTTGGTTGTTCCTTAATAATTTTATTCTAGAGTAGCTTGTGCTTTCTTTTTCTTTTCAGGCCATAAATATTCCAAGATATGATCTTCATGATAAGTTGAGGTGGGGGGGGGGGAGTAGGAGGAAACTTCTCCATCATCAACATTATCCTTCCTGAATTGACTAACAATTCCCCCAACTCCTGAAGAAGTTGTTTATTGCTTATGCGACCTCTTTTTTATTCCTCTTTTGAAATCTTGGGATTGTCATTAGAAGAATGTGATTTAACCCCTAAGGAGGAGGAAGAGGGGTTCTTCCCTTTAGAATACAAGACTCAACCTTCCCTACATCAAACCAATGAATATTTTAGAAGCTGGACTTGTTTGTTGGGGATTGAATGCAAATCATGTCTTTCCCACATCGCTTCCATTGATTGAAGATCCAGTTCGCCCAGATCCATTTTGTCACCATCATCTAACTCGTCCTGCTTTGGATCATCCTCTTTCATTTCCTCTCCTCAATCAACTTGCTTTGGGGAGTTTGGGTTCATTGTTTTTCTACACTTGGGGTATTCTTCTGGATCTTTTCCATCGCCTTGATCATTCTCTTAGACTAGCTACTTGTGGGTTTCTTCTTGAGGGTGTTATTGGGATCTCCCATATTTTGTGTTAATACCTCATAGTTGTTGTTGGTTTTGACACCTATGTTTTTATGGTGCAAAACAATTCCTATGTTGGATATTCTTCTGGTTGATACTTGTTTAAAATCCTCTACATCCCTCGAGACCTGGGGCTATGCTTTTGGTGGTGGGGCATTCATTAGACATATTGTGCGTTCATATCTCATAGTTGTTGTTGGTTTTGACGCCTCTGTTTGTATGGTGTGGAACAAGCCATCTATCATATCTTCTTTTGGTTTATACCTGTTTACAACCCTCTGCACCCTTCCAGATTTGGTGTTGTGCTTCTGGTGGTGGGACATTCATTGGGCAATCCCAAAAGAGATGGCCATGTTCATGATACTTACAACAACAAAAAGGAATATGTTCATAATCAATGGTTTGCACCCATTCCAAGTCCCGATAGCTTAGACAAATCGAGTTTGGAAGGGCTTTGGAGATATTCATATAGACGCAGATGCAAGCATATGAGGTGTAATGGCGTTGCTTGGTAACTTCTGAGATTTTCACAAAAGAGCCTAGTGTGTTACCAATCCCTTCTAGGATTTCGACATCCCAAAATTCTTGTGGGAGCAAGTAGAGTCAAATCCAAACTAGAGCAATTGTGAAGTCCTCCCTGTCTAGGTTGAATCTATAGGTCGAGGGTCGAAGACACAACTCAACTGAATTGAAGTAGGGACCATTTTCGAAAACCTGTCTCTTCCAAGTTGGAGAAGATTGTCGTGAAAAATCCTTTGGATCCCAATTTAAGATCAATTTGACCTTTGGGTCTCTAGGTTGTTTTCATCCACCAATTTAGAGCTTTCGTTGTGAGCCAAATGCCCGAGAACTTCCCAATGAACGCATGGTACTACATGAACTAGATATATTCACCAATTCTTATAGATGTAATCTCGTATTTGGGGTTTTCTTCTACCTTCAGGATGTAGTGGCTTGTGATTCCATGAATGGATTATTGTTGATTGCGAATGTCATAATTGGATTTATGAAATTCCTCTTTTGGGCTACCTAATTACTTGGGCCCAAGGCATTGAGCCCATTATGATTGTTGTTTGGCGAGACAATATTTTTTCTCATGAGATTCTGTCAATTCCTTGCAAAAACTTTGTTGTAAGAGGGAATTGTGCCCCCTCCTCTAGTCGACGCCATAAAACACTGATACTAACCCTAACTCTAAGATTGTTGCAGAACCCTAAATCCTCCCAAAAAAATATGCGTCAATTATTCACGATCTTCTACATTGTTATTCTAGTAACATCTATGGAATTGCAATCTATTGACACTTATTAACATTCAACCACTATGATTTATGATCGGTTAGAGTGTTTCATTGTCTATCCATTCACATTATGTTCTCACTAATTTAAAGCTCACTTTTATAAAATACAATTTTATAAATTTGAATTAAGGGCGAAGTCTTCTCAATCATTTAGTGATATATTTATAAAATCCAAAGTGCGAGGTTTATGAAGTGTACTTAAAGTATGGCCTTAAGCGTGTCTTAAATTAGTTATGGCCTTAAGCGTGTCTTAAATTAATTATCGTAGATCATTGGTCAACCCCAATCTCGAAGACATAACAGATCAGCGTTTAATATTCCATGACATCATAACATTAAAAAATTTCATTTTTAATGTCCCATGATATCATAACATTAAAAATTCCATTTTCGTCCCATTATCCCATGACATCATAACATTAAAAATTTCATTTTCGTCTCATTTGAACCAGAGATAACGTTGAAACAATGAAACGGGCGAATTCAAATACGTATATCGTACCCAAAACCAAAGTAGTCCTCTTCATGAAAGCTATTTGATCAGCTGAAGACCAGCTGTGTCACATATCTTGTTATATCCAAGCGGCTGCCACTGGAGCCATTGCTTGATAAGATTTCACTGAACGCTTTTTATTGTCAAAAAAATGGCTAGTCAACTCATGAAGGCAGTTCAATACAACGGTTTTGGCGGAGAAGCTACAGCTCTTCAGGTAAAATTGTTGTTATATTTGAACTCACACTTCAATGCCTTTCACTCCCTTGGCTTGTCCTGAAATATAGAGTTTTATAGTTTAGATCTCATAACATATTGTGTCTAAATTTGAATTACCGTTATCCTCCACAGAGAAACATTATTATGCAGTGTGATTTCAGTGGTCATAGTATTAACCACATCAAGGATTGGCTTATGAAATAACATATGAGGTGCAAGGATTGCTTATTTAAAGAGGGGTGCTTCCTTTTTCTCATATTTGCTTGAGATAGGTTTCTGAATTTTGATTTGGTAAAGATACATGTTTAGACATAGATCCATGTTTATTAGGCACAGCCGCTAGGAATGCCTAAGCCGGCAGGGTACTTGGTCCACAGTTTGCTTTGAGATAATGAGGCAAATAGCTGTTCATACTTGGTCCACAGTTTGCTTTGAGATAATGAGGCAAATAGCTGTTCATGTTAGAGATGGGTTAAATTCTAAATGTGCAGCAGTTCATATTCATATTCATGTATTTTGTGGCCTGCTCTTCTCTGATCCTTTTCAATCCTGAAAATTCCTTTTTCATTGAGCAAAAAAAAAAGGATCCAATTGATCTTTTTCATTGAATAAAATATACTTCCAGAGACCATGTTGGTTTCTTAGAATTTGTTACATGCTGCAGAAGGTGGATATCCCAATCCCAGTTCCAAAGAAAGGTGAATCGTTTGTGAAGTTGGAGGCAGTCAGCTTGAATCCATATGATTGCAGATGTTAAAAATGCCTTTTACGTCCAATTTTTCTTCAGACACTTCCTTTTACACCACGAGCCAACTTTAGCTTGCCCACATATGCTTCCCATTCGGCCTTCTCTTGACTTACCAATCCTAGCTGCTCTGCCTTTTTCTAGTCTTGATGCCAAATAGTCGAGGTTTCAGGTGAGGCTGCAAGTGCTAAAGCAAATATACCTTCACAATGTAAAGCATTGATCACTGCTTCTGAAAGTTTAAAATCATTTCCAATACCCACCCAGGGGTATGTCCTTATTCTTATCCTGTCACCTTTCCCTAACTTCCATGCAAGCCAATTCCCTACCACCGGAAAAGCCTGCACCATTGTTTTCCATGTGATGGATACATTGTTTATTGATTTGGATGGGCTTCTTATCCAATCTTCAATAGAGTTAGGTTCATTGTATTTCTGAACTATTAACCCATGCTTTGAAATCAATCTCCACACACTCTTGACTGCCAATGCTTTACCAAACTGAAATATGTATTTTAGCCCCCAGCCTCTCTTATCCTTTGGCTTTGCTACTTCTTTCCATTTGACAATGGGGTACCATCGTTCTCTTTGCTGCCTGATTATAAGAATCTGAAACTAATCCTTCTGATTTTTTCAAGAATGCCTTTTGGGATGTATGCTATAGTATCTCAGTAAACAGGGATTGTTTCCAGCACTGATTTAACAAGTACTAGCCTTCCTTTCCTAAATAACCATCTGTTGTATCAGAGGTTTATTCTTTTCTCCACCTTTGTTATGAACCGTTTCAAATACACATGCAACCACTTATGCTTAAGTACTAAAGAATAAGATCCTTAGTCTTGAAGAATGTGAATGGATGCTTGTAAAACAAATTCTTGCTAACATGTCGTTGAATTGCATCTTCTAGTAGAAGAGTGGTGCAGTGGGAAATGCTCATTTCAAATGATTGTCTAATGTTATTTAGATAACAAAAAATTCACTTATAAATATATCATGAGATTGTAAGGTTCTTTGATTACTATAGATGGGCTATTTTTTGAGCAGATTTTCAAAAAAACCATTCGGCATTTTTCTCCATGGCTGTTGTGCTAACTTGATAATTGATACAATGAGGGGCTAAATAGATTGCATGCATGGTTTCACATTAATCTATAGTATATGCTAGTTAATATAATCCTTCTTCATGTATTTGTTAATGAAATTTTTACATCTTTAATTTTTACACCAACTAGTGCATTTTGCTTTCTATATTGATAAAGCAATGGATGGTCATATCAATGATTTATCACTTGTTCTGATTTTTACATTTCAGTATGTGGATGCTCCAATCCCTACTCCAAAGAAAGGTGAATTGCTGATTAAGTTGGAGGCAACTAGTCTGAATCCAGTAGATTGGAAAATACAAAAGGGACAGCTTCGTCTTCTCTTTCCATCAAAATTTCCTTTTATCCCTGGTAAGTAATTTACCACTATTCAAGTTAGGATTTTGTTCTGTGGTTTCCATGTAACAAATTTTTATACAAAACACTGTTCTGTGACCTGTCCTCTCTTTCCACTGAACTTTCATTTTGTCCTTGGTAAGTGAATAATTGTTGGAAATTGACAAGTATTCAAATTACTATTTAAGATCATTACCTACCAACACTCAAGTTTGATGATTGTTATCTCTACTCCCTAGATGAAAGTTGCAACTGCAAAACTTGACTCTTGATCGAAAATTGAGTGCCACTTGTTTTCAACACATCCTCTTCAACTCCATGCAGACACTTTGGGGAAATTTAACCATTGACCAAACTCCTATGTTGGTATGCCTACTAACCGTGCATATGTAATGTCCTCTGCCAATTGATCATGACGGAGAATGACTTAGTAGCCTATACGACTCCCGTAGGCTATAGTCAGTAGGAAAAGGGGAGTCACGGGAATTTATTTAGTGTCACTGGGTTAAAAGATGACAAATTCTAAAGTGGCATTAAATAAAAATAAAACAATTAATTACTTAAACATTAAAAAGTGATTTTAAATGTTTAAGTGAAAATTGGAGGGAAAATAAGGTAAGGGTTTGATTTGGTTAAAAGGGAAAGATCTAGAAGGCTTGGAGGAAGAATAAATAGAGGGGTAACCCTTCACTTTGGAATTATGATTTTATCTCTCATTTTGGAGTGCTCTTAGAGCCATTGTTTCGTTAGGGTTTAACAAAACTCTTCCACAATTGCAGTTTAGTTTCGGTGGTGCAATATCCACCCTAGCTAGACAAGAAGGGGGATCCATCAAGGATTTCCATTGGAGATTCTATTTGGGGTTTGTTTTCAGTTGGAGGTATATCGATGCGCAGGAGATTTGTGAAGCTTTCTGGAGGAGGCCGATCTCATATTTTGCAGGTACCAGGAGTGTTTCGAGAAAGCGTGACAAGAGACATCCTCACTGGTTGAACACGAGACTCCTGCGAGGCCCTGCTTGTCACCCATCCTTGTCTTGCGAGGACCTCTGTAAGGGGTTTGGTGGTTGCAACAGGCCCGTGAGGGTTATAAAGGGGATTGGAAGGCCATTTGCAAAACAGATCGTGTGAGGTTAGGGAGGCCTTGGATCAGTTTGGTAACATCTCTTGGATAAGACTTTGGCATTAACATCAGGTTTTGCTTGTATTCTGTAGTGTTGGTTATTGTTTCCAACTGCTATAGAAGCCACTAGAACTTTATTATTGCTTTGTATCATATTCCATCCATAATAATAATGCCATGAGGTCTTTTCCATATTTTTGAGCATTTAAATATTTGCGATATGTTTGAAGGAATAACCATATGGTAGAGAAAGTTGACAATTAAATTACAACATTCCACATTTGTCATGAAATGTGTTTGACTAAATATATAACCGGCTACACATAAAAGAATGAAAAACATTAATTCCCTAGCATATCTCGATTGGGGATATTACAGTGGTATCAGAGCTGGTGATCTTTCCAGCCTGTGATTTTTTGAGGCACTGATGCCAAGGAAAACTAGAGGACGAGGGAAACAACCCACCCCAAGATCAGAGTCATCAGAAGAGGTAGAAGTAGGAGTTATGGGGGATCATCTTGAAGATAGGACCATACAATTGTTAGAAACCATAGCCAATGGGAAACAACAATTAACACAACTCATGACACAATTTTTTACCAGCAACCAAGTAAATCAAAACCATGGAGGTGCTAATGGGAACTGTTATCCCCAACTCCTAGGGATAACTAAGGAGATGATGTCTCGAGGCCCTTAGGTTGCAGACATGGAGTACTGAGAGATAGCTTGACCAACAGTGTCCACTTGCACAGACATAGACCCACCTCACCACCACAACTCCAGGTTCATCATGACAGTATCCACCACGTCAGTTGGCCTCCGGAAGACGTTGGGTCTTGCTCCATGAGGTACAAGTCAAGTATTATGGTGAGTGTCATTTCAATATTTGAGGCATTTGAGTTTGCTGTATCTATTACTGCTTTTGATTATGTAACGTTTGCTTGGACATTATGCTCTTTGCCCTGTTTAACTTTGGTTGTTGACAATGCGCCCTAGTAGGTGGGTCACCCTTAAGGATAGGTATGCTACTGGGAGGTCCTTTTGACGAGTCATCGTGACTTTCTCGACCATACTTGTCACTTTCCACACTTCTTCCCCTCATCTCCTCACCTTTTGGGATTTTCGGGTGCACTGACCCAAGAAGGGGTTGTCCCTCATTTCATGGGAAGAAGGGGCTGAAGGCCCAGAGGCTTGTAGCTGAAAAAAGATAAAAGCCAATCATTTACCTTCTAGATGCTCGCCCAGGGATCCCGAGGACAACGAAATGTCTCTCATAAGAAACTAATGGGACCCGTGAAAAATATGTAATACAAAATGCCAACCAAGATGGAGCATGTGTGGGCACTGTTTTTATTGCTTAGGTAGAAGCCCCACACATGTTTTCAACTTGGGGAAGCATGATGTGACCAGGGTAGAGTCAAGGTGGACACAGTTTTTCATTCTTAGGTAGAAGCCCCACCTTGGCTTCAACCTAGAAACATCCTAAAGAATAAAAGGCAATAAATGGGCTTGGAAAAAAGTTGCATTGAAAACGAAGGTGCAACACACCCTCTACAAAGGCACCCATAAATGAGACACTACAACCCCTTGTATGTCATGAAATCCATGCACAAAAGTCTTCCCCCCATCCATGACACCTTGTCCACATGACTTAGAAGGAGGTCCCCTTGGGAAACACCCCTAAACTTGAGGTACGATTCACCCAATAGGTTTTTTTTCAACCCTCCCATACCTAAACCTGACAAATTGCATAGGGTCTTTGAGCATTGGTTTATTTTGATGAGGTGGTTTGGATGTACATGCTTAGATGGATCTGTTATTGATTTGATTTACTCATCATGATGCATTTGACTTGAGATCCTTGGAGGCCGTATCCATTTGTCTTGGTAGGACCTAGCTAGTGGATAGTTTTGGAAGAACAAGCCTAGCTTGGGCTTCCATGGGGCTTGAAGCCCATAGGTTGGATGCCAAGGGCCCACGTGCGGGATAATGAAGACGTGCCTTTGGAGGCCTAGAAGACACCATGGAGGACCTCACCTATCCACTACCACCCAAACGACTTGCCTAAAGAAGGCTAAAATGTCACCTTTGAGGGGTTGTGTCACCTTAGGGATAGGGTTTGGTGGTGATTGATGACACTTGGCACTTTTAGAAGGAAGGAACCCATAGATCGTGGAGGAGAGGCTTGGATCGAAGACACTTGGCCTTTGGAGGCCCAACTCACCCATCTCCAACTCAACAATTTGACCTAAAGTGCCAAAAGTTACCCAAAAGGAGGGTGACGTCATGTTTTTAGGGTTTCTTTTATGTGTAAGGAATGAATTAAATAATATTATTTTTGTAAAGGGGAAAGATAAGGTTTGTTGACCCCTTATCTTGTTTTTTACCCTAACGTTTGTGGACAAACTATGTTTAGAACATTTTGTATAAATAGAGATCAACTCTATTTCATTTTCATCTCCCATAGCGAGAAGACTACTGGTTGAAATTTGCGCCCTACTTGGGCATTTTGGTATCTCTCTATTGTGCAAATGAATTTTGGTGTTATCTCTTGGTGATTAGATGAGGCTAAGTGGTGCGGACCTCTTGGAGGCTTCTTTACTTTCTCTTGAATGGTAAATGTTTGATGAACTAGGGTTTGATCTCTCTCTTTCTTGGAATTGGTAAGGAAAAATCTGCATTTGTTAGTTATTTCTTGCTTGTTCTTGGTTATTGTTGGTTGAAACCCTAGGAGGAGTATGTTGCGTACACCTTCCATTAAGCTTCATCTCATTTTCTAAGTTTATAAGTCATTCTTGGACAAGGGTTGCTAGGAGAAATACAAGAGTGTATACCCTCCTAGATTTACCTTAGTTTGATTGGCATACCCTAGGGAGTAAGAGGATTACACCCCTAGGGATCTTGTTGATCTAAATTGTGTTTTAGAGACTCCATTCACCCTATTATAAAGGCACTAATCTGATTTTTTGCATTGGAGAAATAAAATTGTTTGCATTGGTAAACATGTTTTAGTCAGATATCAATCTTGTTTAAGTTGGATTCTTTTGTGGATGCCTTGAGGTTGCCAAACCCTCTAAGGCGTCTTAGTTCTCTTGGTCTTCTTGGATCTGTTATAACATTTAATCTACAGCCATTAGGGCTGCAGAAACCCTAAAACAATTCTCTTAATTACTCACAAACCAACCGTCAAAAGTTGCTAAAAGTTTGCCCCTATCCTCTACTAGTCTCAACGCACTTTTTGGGTGGATTGTTGGCAAGTTTTGGTGGTTGATTTATTTTCTGTAATAACTTGTTTGCTACAGCCATAAGGCTGATAATTATCTCTGCAGTACTTGTTTATGACAGCCTTATCTTGTGCTAAAATCTCATGCATTATTACTTAAGTTAAACTAGTCATTGCTAGCTAGTCTCTTGCCTCCTTAACTAGACTTTTAGCAACTTTATTTGCAGCTCTTATTGCTCTTTGTTGCTGATATATATTACTGTTTATTGCTTCAATTAGGGATAACAAGCTTAACTTGCTTGTCCAACATATTATTGGGCTTGTATCTTTGTTTTCCTTGTGTCTCGAGCATGTACAATCACTTCTTCGCAGGTCTTCTATAATGTGGTACATATTCCACCATCTCCGAGACTCTTTTCAAGCTCTTTTTTATCTTCCATAATTGACCTATAGGGGGACACTTCATCATCTCTTCATCTTCCTTCTCATTTCCCCTAGGGTCACTGGGATTCCCCCCTTGAGGTGATTACTTCATCTCTAAAGTGATGGGAATACCTATCTAAGGTGACAGTGGGTAGGTGTTCTCTTTATGTCACCATATTGTGGTTTGGGTCGGGCTTTTTCCAATCTACAACTTGTGCGATAACATTTTGGCGCTATTAAGGCTAAATTTGACACCCTAGGTTTCAAGTCAATTATAGTATGAGGGAATCAAACCTAGACTTAATTTAGGGGTTTCTATCCTAAGGTCACGATGATTTCACCCCTCTCATTTTGGGTTGGTGCATGCTAACCACAAGGAGGCTACCCTAAGGATGTGCTGCTTGATAGATAGGATTAAGCCTGCAAAACCAAAAATCAAACACCAGAAAACATGGGCTTTGAATGAGGGTTAGTTGACCTCACCCAAAACTTGCATAAAACAATTAAAAGTGAATTTTTGGTGGAAAACTCAAGCAAAGCGGACTGTTGGAAGGAAAAGGAGAGAAAATCAACAAGAAAAGAACACTCCAATGGTGCCAAATCGACTCCCACTGAAGGATTAGCTCCAAACACATGCAATAATTTAGAAATCAATTGGAACAACAAGAATTTAGGCCAAAAACAACACATAAAACTCTTTATTCATGTCAAATCAAAGGAATGGCCCCATCACAGAGAAAATCCATGAACTATTAAATGATCTCCAAAGAACTGAGAATCTAGAGCTAGAACTGAGAGAAAAAATGAGAATGAGAGAGTATAGAGATGTTGCAATAGAGTGATCCACCTTCCAACTGTGGAGGACTGCTGAATATATAGCTCACTGAAGAAGAAATTCGCCCTGCTCTTTCCAAACTGGGAAAAAGGTCAACCAATAATCATCATCCAAGTGGATCCCTGTCCATCTTCCATGTGTCACTGCATAGATTCCTGCTAAATATGGTGGAGCGAACTTTTCCAATCTGGTCAAATCTGGGGGAAAATTGGAGAAGAATGGAGGTGGAATGAATCAATTATGTTCAGTAATGAAGGAATTATGGCAAAACATGTGAGAGGGGCACACCTTTGGGCTAAAATAATCCATTAATGCATGCACTAGGGGAGATATGGCGAATGAGTGAGAGAGAAGAGGAAATAGGAAGACAGGGGAAAAGTGGAAAAGGTGAAAAGCTAAAGCAAAAGCTAAGAAAGGGATAAAGCACGAAAGCTGGGAAAAGCAGGGAAAAGATGAGAGCAGAAAAGTTGAAAGCAGAAAAAGTTGAAAGTTGCTTTAAAGCAGAAAAAGTTGAAAGTTGCTTTAAAGCAGAAAGAAAAAAGCTGCTTTTATGACAGGAAAAGCAAAAAGCTGCTTTAAAGTAGAAAAAGCAAAAAGTTACTTTATGGCAGGAAAATTTCTCGCTTTAATTTATCCTTATCTAGCATGTATTGGGCGACTTGTGGGCCCCACATGGGTCGCCACCTCATCCTTCCACATCATGACTTGTGCCACCTCATCACTGGAAAAACAAACTTGTCCAAATACCCTCGAGTTTATACTTGTCGGAGGCAGATTTGGACAAGGAGTAAGAATATGCTGTCAAATAACTGATATGAGGGGTCTATAATATCATCATGGGAAAGAAGTGTCCAAAAATACTGCAAGTCTCTCATGCTTTGCCTAAAACTGATAGCTCATCCTGAAACAACCAAGAAAACACTGGAACAAGATCTAAACTCAACTCATGTAAGCCACCATCCCCTAACTGACAAGAACAAGAAACAATGTGCCTGGAATATCTCTGAATGATAGCCATGTACTGTCTGAAAGAACCTGTCAATGCTAGCCTGAAAGGATAGACTGGCCTTTGACCATCAAAATCTCAAAGGTGAGATTTTGGGGTCAACAAATGGCGACTCAAGGGGAGGGATCCTCTGTGGGTCTCGAGAACCCATAACTCCTTGTCTGCAATACTGAAAAACTGATACCAATATGAAATCAATGACCACATATGAAAACGTGAAATCCATTCTGAATGAACTGCTTGATACTGTAAAACCAATCCTGAAACATACTGAATGATACCAGTAACTTGTCCATTGGGCTATGGAGTCAAACCCCCAAAAAAATGATTCTCAAATTAGGACCCCTTCTGAAAGTCAAGTGGAATGGAAGGTCTGATCTGCAGACTGCTACAATCTGAAGCTGATATCTGCTACCACTCGCCAACAAGTGCACTTCTCTATGTGGTAAATGTACTGATGTCGACACAAAAGAGACAATCACTTAGTCAGAAGCCAATAAGGTAAGCCCCTGCTAAGTGGGAAGGTCACCCACCAATGATGACGATGGAGCCTAAGGCATGAACACACTCTGTCATAATGAAAAATGATTTGGAGTCGAATCATGACAAGAGTCACCTAATCAAGGCCCAATGATACTCAGCCATGTCAGGTGTGAAATGACTGCCAATGAGGCTTGCAACCACTAAGGTGTTCAGTACTCCTGGGTTTCCTATAGATAATGTGTCGGTGTCGATATAAGGAAACCTACTGGAAAAAAAAGCAATGAGGACTCTCCTTCCCTAGTGCGAAGTAACATAAAGGTGAATCATGATGTGTGGTGGATCAAAACAAGCTCAACCTTGGTATCATATCCCTATGCTGGATGAGGGGACTCTATAAGATGGAAAACTCATAGAAGCAATGATGAAGAGATAGACACAATCACCTATGCCTCTCATCCTACCCCCCTAAACTCTACGCTTAAGTGATGGAAATAAGGATCCCTCATCTAGACTAACAATCTAGGATGACACAAAAATTTGGCATGATGCCACTAGCAAATAAAAGAAAAAGGCTTCTGGAAAGGCACAAAATCTTTGGAAAGGGAGGAGATCCTCCTAGAAAGTAGGGAAATAAAAGAAAGGAAATTTCCTAATCTAACACAACTCAGACCACATGCTAGCAAAAAGGAGAGTGGGGCCAGCGAATCTAGTCTAAACAAAATACTGAAAAGACAACAAGGAAATCTCAGCTAAGTGAGGAAACATGACTAAAATTCAAGGAAAAAATACGAGGGAAAATATGGAAAATAAAATGCAAAACATCTAATCTAATGCCCGCAATTACCCAAAAATGTTGAAGGGTTTTTTCCCCTCACTGGAAAAAGTGTTTAAGATGCTGCCCATTGATAGGCAGCTACATGACATCACCATCCAAATCGGCAAGCCTAAAAGTGTTGGGACCCACTGAAGCATGGAGACTAAATGGCCTCAACCATAAGCTATCAAACTGACTGTGATCTCCTGACTTCTCCCTTCTCTTGTCCACAATAAGACTAAATCACCAACCTGGAACACTTTTCCCTTAGTTCTCTTATCAAAAGCTTTCTTTACCTGTCTCTGATGCTCAATAAAGTGTGTGAAAGATTCTGATCTATCCTCCTGAAGCTGGACTAGATGATCAAATCAACCATGCAAGGCCTCCTCATTTGTAGCAAACTCTCTAATCAACTTGTGGACTAGAATCATCAAGTTATCTGGTAGGACTACATCAACTCCATAAACCAACTCAAAAGGTGCCTTGCCAGTTGGCTGCTTCTTTGTTACCCTATCAACCCACAATGCATACTTGAGACTACAGTCCCAAGCTCTCTTGTTTTCTCCGACTGTTCTTCTGATTATCTGGATCAAGTTCTTGTTGGAGGACCCTGCCAATCCATTACCTAGTGGGTAGTAGTTAGCCGAATGGGCTAAAGTGATACCAAATCTTAGGAAGAAGGCCACCAACTCAACTAATCTGAATACACTGGCATTATAAGTTGTGATATTCTTCGGGACTCCAAACTGGGTGAGGATATTCTCCTCAAGGAAACAATAGTAGAGGATGATGTCTTGAGCGGAATGGATTCCACTCATCTAGTGAAATAATCTGTAGCTGCTAATATACAAGAATGGCCTGCACTAGAAACCTGTGGGATCTGTCTAATAAAGTCCAACCCCCACTGCTGGAAGGGGGCCTCTACCACAATCGGATCTAAGGGCAAAGATGGAAGTCTCTGCTTTCCCTCAAACTTCTGACAAGGCTCGCATGCACGGACAAAGGCATGAGTATCTCTGAATAAAGTCAGCCAATAGTACCCGGCATGCATGATCTTATGGGCGGTGGTCCTAGCAGAAAAATGTCCACCACATAGCCCTGCATGCAACTCAATCATATTTGATCTGTCTTGTTATCGCACAGTTTGTAGATGCAAGAAAGGCTAAAGAGTAGTAGGTCAAACTAGCGAAACAGGAACCTTCCCCACCCAATGTCACCACAATGGGGAGGCTCTTTCTATTTAGGGAGGCTAGGCCCAGGGGAGACATCCCTGGTAACCTGGGGTTTTGAAAGGGTAAAGGCTAATAGTACAAAAGACAAATTTTCCCCTCACAGATTATCGCCAATCTGATAGTCCCGGCTAAACAACCAATAATAAAGCATAACAAAAGAAAAGAAAAGCACCTGCTTGAGACAACACAACAAGGAGACTAATACGTGCAATCTTGGTTGGTACTTCATAAATCAATGACTATCTGATATTCAATATAAGCAGTTTTTAAAAGTAAATATTGACGAAGTCAATGTTTACAAAATGGCAATGATAAATATGTCACTTGTCAATAGATACAAAAATGATATGTCATCCAATGTAATCAAGCAGTACTTAGTCTAATAAATGCCCTCAACTACCATTCAATTTCTTATAAAGTGAAACGTTGCTGCATCAAGATGAAATAACCAAGGGTGACGTCAGCAGTCCAGGGTTAGTAGGTTAGGGTTAGTGTAGTTAGGGTTTCAATTTAAAAGAGTTTGAGAGTGTTTGGATCAAGGTCTTACTTCAACGTTGAGGCTGGAGATCAGTGCCTTAGGGTTAAATGGAGTCAAAAGAGTGAAGGACGCACAGGTTGAAGGAGACGAGATTTTAAAAGGACTGGAGGGAAAGGTTTCAAGGTGCTGCTAAAGCAGGGCCTCAAAGACAGAACCCTAGGGGAGAGAGGCTCACTTTGGTGTTGCAAAAGCTAGGCCTCGTGCTCTCTCCTCCTTCCCGGCAAACGACTAGCTCAGATGAAGCACAAAAACAAGACGAGAGAGCTTAAAGAGGGAGAGTGTTGCTGCGGCAAGGCTCTTTCTTCAAACCCTAAGGGAAAAATGGCCCTAGGTGTAGATAACCTAGGCCTAGGACGTCTCCCTCTCTTGGATTCTAAAGGTACGGCTAGCACAGGGGAAAGAGAAGCAAGGAGTGTAGCTATGGCTAGGCTCTCTTCTTTTCTTTCAATGGCTAAAGGTTTCTCTATCAGGAGACATGAGACAACGACCTACTTGTGTGTTTGTCCCCTAGGGTTTTGATTCAACAAATTTATAAGCAATATGCAAGAAATTTAAATTACAACCATTCAATAAGAAGTTTTGCAGAAAAAACACTTGCAATTCATGAAGAAATAACCATGCAAACCCTAGTTGTAACACCTTCCTTCAAGAGAAACACCATAAATGCCAAAAAATCTCTTCCTTCAACAAGTGCGCATCACTAGTTCAGCCAAAAACCCCAATAGGGTGCTAAAAATCAGACCTCACTATGAGTGAGTTGTAATTTATGATAAAAATGAGAGTCAAAACCCTCAATAAATACTGTATCAATGACCTAATTTTACTTTTTAGGTCATAAAAAAGGCCGACAAGGCCACAATGTCAAAATCATACTGTTTTTACATTAAATGCTAAGTAAAAATCCCTAATCAAGTAAAAATGAGAGTAAAATCCCCTTCAAGGGAGGCGCTAGCCCTTTTTAGGGCAAATGAGACACCAATGAGCAAAACATTAGCCCCCCAGGGGCCTCTCCAAATGCCACATGTGCCATTGCTGCCCAGTCTGCCTCCAAAAGCATCCATGAAGCTGGATGACGTCATGGTGAAGATGGAGACGTCCCAAGCCTTCCAAGGTTGGCGTTCCATTGAAAAGGGGTCATTCCCCCCAAGTCTAGTCCTGCCGGAGTGCCTCTGATGGAATGTCCTCTTCCTCTTTGGTGCAAAAGCCCTGATCCATCTCCATCCTGTTTCTACCCCCTGATGGGATCTCAACATCCATCTAGTGGGCTCTTCAGCCCCATGGAGGTCCGAACTAGTCATCTCCCCATGTGTACCGGTCCAAATGGTACCTGTCCGTTGGGCATGGTCCTACACATCAAAAGCTATGCCCTCCATGGGCTCATCAGTCACCAAGATCATAGCAATGTTAATCACATCTCATCATCAATATTATTAAACATATGCATAAAAACCCTAATACATCAGCCAATAGCTCAAACACATTACAAAAACCTGCAATACAAGATTGGAAAAAAAAGACAAGACGTCCTATTGGGCTAGTATCCACAAGAAAAGGAAAGTTTCCAGGAAGATTTCATCCAAGCCATGTAAGTGAGGTGATGTGGCTAGGGGATGTCCATACATGTGGGTGCAATGAGGGCCAAGGATGCATAATGTTATCTGTGGGTGCCTTTGTAGAAGGCGAGCTGTACCTATCATGGATGCATTTTTTCCAAGCCCGTTCTTGCCTTTATTCTTTTATTTTCTTTTTCTTATTCTTTTTCCATTTTTATTCAAGGGCTAACCAGAGGACATTGCCTTGGCATGGTGACCAGAGCTGACAGTGTTACCCACAAGTACTTTCATAGAGATGAGAAGGTTGGCTCGTGATGAGACCCCCTTTCCCTTGGCCATGCAACCAAAGGTCAC
>WSFP011430709.1:0-21675 GCA_009831015.1 Picea engelmannii | reverse complement strand
CACCTGCAGTTGGCTCTCGCAGTACTAATGAAGAAAGATTCTGAGTGGATTAGCGAAATAGAAATTTACGATCCTGTTCTCAGTCCCCTCGATCGGGAAGTAATCGATCGTTTGGGGTGTACACCAAAATGCAAGACGCACAACAGAGGCACCAACGCTATTCTACATGCCACACTGCCACCAAGGTTCTAATGCAAGAAGTCCCATGGTCAAATCCCCGACCATCTCAATTGTTGATATTATTCAGCCTCAAATCCCCGACCATCTCAATTGTTGATATTGTTGATATTCTACATGCCACACTGCCCAATGGATCTTTATAACAACGTTCTTCATGCAAACTGGACTGCCGATAATCTTAACAGGATCGTTGTATTGGGAAACCCATTGTCAGCATACAAGCTGGATCATCTGAGATATATTGTGGCGATTGTGAATGAGTGGATCAGCGAAATAGAAATTTACGATCCTGTTCTCAGTCCCCTCGATCGGGAAGTGATCAACCGTTTGGGGTGTACGTGTCTGTCCCACAACGAAAATGCAAGACGCACAGCAGAGGCACCAACGCTATTCTACATGCCACACTGCCCAATGGATCTTTATAACAACGTTCTTCATGCAAACTGGACTGCCCATAATCTTAACAGGATTGTTGTATTGGGAAACCCATTGTCAGCATACAAGCTGGATTTTAAAATTATTTCCATATTGTGGCGATTGTGAATGATGCGAGTACTCGTGAATTCGAGGTTCAAGTCCGCCACGTCTTCAATGATTTTGCTTGGCATTTCTTTCCCTCCAGGGGTACCCAAAATGATCTCGATGATCTATTTAGACAGGCTGATGTTCTGTGAACAATAATATATTTTGGCTAAGTCCAGTCAATTCTGCGCTCAGCCATGAATTCTGCAATGAGTTCTGCGCTCAGCCATTATGTTTAGGTTAAGTTGTACACCGATCAGTATCTTGTGATTATGTTTATGTTAAGTTGTACGCTGATCTGAGTATTTTGGGTTTTAACTGATCGGTATTTTAGGTTTTTTAGGTTTTATATTTAGACCAATAAATAGCTATGTAGGTTATACTTATTATATATCAATATAATTTTACTTTTAGTTTTGGATTGATCATTTTTTTTAAATCTGTAGGTTTTATATTTAGACCAATAAATAGCTATGTAGGCTATACTTATTATATATCAATATAGTTTTATTTTTAGTTTTGGATTGATCATTTTTTTAAAATATGAAACTCAGAATTTTGATGAGAATACATATCCGTGCTTTAAAATCAATATATGTAAAGTGAAATATAATATGCGTATATCATAAAAGGAAATATATTAAAGCATTGTAATGTGTGAAATATAATATGGGTATATCCTAAAAGGAAATATATTAAAGCATTGTAATTTTTTAAAATAATAAATATATAATAATACCAATAAAAAATAATGAAAGACTTTTAGTTTTATTTTTATGTGAAAATAATAAAAGTTTATATATATGTTGATAATGTTGTTTAAGATTGATTAATTATATATTTTCATATATAAATATTAAATATATTAAAGCATTGTAATTTTTTTAAATAATAAGTATATAATAATACTAATAAAAAATAATGAAAGTTTTTTTAGTTTTATTTTTATGTGAAAATAATAAAAGTCTATATATTTATGTTGATAATGTTGTTCAAGATTGATTAATTATATTATTTTCATATATAAATATTTTGTTGAGACATTCATAATGCTTTTTTTTATATTAATTATTTTTAATTTTATACTAAATTTTAAATCAATAAATGAGAATTAATTTAAATGGGTAGAAAGTAAAATATGTAAATAACAGTTCTATATAATAATACAATGAGTTTTCAAGACATGGGTAAAGAGGTATGGTGGGAAGATAAATAATCTCTCAAAAATATGTTAAAAGAAGGTCGTTAAGTGAGTCATTATGGTTGGAGAAGCTCTTGGAAGTGGAATCAACAAGTAAATAAGATCCAAAAGTATTACTATCTAGTCTAGACATTGGTAAAGATGCATTTCCATGGAGAAATGACAAAAAATAATATTTCAAACAACTATTCTAGATGATTTTGGGCATGATCCCAGCCCAATTATACATATTTTTTGAAATTGAAACATGAATCCAAAGATGGTACTCTCTACATCTCAACGGGGAAGTACATTGATAAAACAACATGATACTCTCCAAACCTTTAGGAATGGAGGATATTCTCAAAATGGTTAGTGGTCAACCAAAACCACCACATTCTTCACATAAAAAAGGTTAGTGGTGAACCAAAAAAACTATCATATATCATTAAAGAATAGAAGAATCCAAAAGATCAAGTTTGGATCCCTTCAAAACAATTTCTCGTTGAACCTGATAGGGGAAAATTTCAAATAATTAGGCTTCAAGTTTTGAAGTACAATTGGTAATTTTGCATACATTTCTTCATCGAAGCTCAGTTTGGAAGCTTTAGATTTAAGACTAAAGATGATACGAGCTATTATTTCCTTACTAGTACAATTATTCAGACTTGTGATAGAGGGAGGGATGTTAGACTGTGAGTCCTAGACAATCAAAAAGTTTGAGACATATAATTATGAGTTGTAATTCTTATATATTGATGAGGTGTTGTCATGATCCCTTGATGAGTTGTCAATGATATCTAGATGTAGAAGTGGCCAAATCCACGTATTATAAATTGATATCATGAGATTAAAACATGACTAGAGAATGTCAGTCTTTTTTTCTAGTTCTTGTCTTGTCTTTTTTGTGCTTTATTTGTTAACAATAGTTACTATTGACTTATCAAGATTTCGAGCTTGGTAAAATAGTGCATTCATGTGTTTGGGTCATGCGAGAATATTTCCTTCATGGATTTCTTGTTTTCATGTACAAGAGTGCATAATGCATAATGCATAATATTTCCATAATGGATTTCTTTTTTTAATAATTAAATTGTAGAATGTTTTTTTTTTTTATTAGGATAGTAGATTGCTTAATTTTAAATTTACTAACCTATTTCAAATGGTTATATATATTGTTTTTATGTATAATATTAAAATTATTAAAAAAACAAATTCTTTTTTTTAAAGATCAAAATATAGCCATACATTTATATAAGATACAAAAATGGTACATATTTCTTTAGTGGAGGATTGCCATATGGAAAACTGTGTTATCCACTTTCTAGATATAAGCACACTCATTCATAGTTTTCATAATTATCTAGTTGTTTGCCGCTATACATAAATATATAACAACATTTACTATACTAAGTAATAAGAGACCATTCTAGAATCAAGATTTAGGAGGTAGGACTCTAGAATCCATAGGCTAGTTCACTGGATTTTTTATTTCCCTCCCTTCCCCCTACATTGTACCCAAAGGATGGGGGTAATCATCTAACCAGATGGGGTTTTCTTGTGTTCATGTAGAGCTAGAGGAACAGTATTTATGGTCGATGACACCAATTTCATATATCATCTCAGAAACAACAATTTTTTATCCTGAACATAGATTTTCACACTACCTGAAATTTTCCATCTGGCAATTCTATACTATGGAAAATGTATTTCTTCTGTTAAATCCTCTACTGTGAGACTTGAGCTATAATATATTTCAATAGCCAATATATCTTGATGATATGAAATAATTCTATATCCTGGGTTCGATAAAAATTTGGGTCTTGAACCCATGTTTTGAATTTGTCTCTTGAATCTATTCATTAGATAGATTTTATCATCTTCCATTTACTATGCTTCTTATTTATGTGAGTTCATCTTTGAAAAAGTCATGAAACACAAAGTGAAAGAATCACTCCATTGCAAGGGATTCTTTCTTAACCCGGGTAATGTATTTGGGTTTCCTAAATTTGGATTCCTTTTGTAACGACCCACCCGTTACGACATCAAAATCAACGTGAAACATGAAGTTTTTTTTCTTTTTAATGTTGCGTTAGAAACTTAAAACATCTCAATAAATAACAAGCTCATCGACACATCATTCACATATATTAACGAAACAATATTAATGCATTAACAAGAAGTTACGACACAATGTCGACACATCATCACCATGAACCATGACATGCATATCGATGTATTAACACATTAATTGACAATAGCCCAACATCATTGCATTCTACAATTAATACCGATGCATAACAACACAAATCATAAATCTCTCAATTCATATCATAAGGAGAATCATCAGATAACATCAAGTTAACATGAGATAACAAAAGGCTATTTAAGGATCATAAGGAAAATCATAATAATGACACAAAATACTACCAGACCAACCTACCTTGCAAGGTTAGGACTTCCAGGACACATAAACAACGCTCAATCCTAGGTTCCAATTGATTTGAACCATTTAAGGTCTCAAGGATGGTGACTGTTCTAATGAACAATTAGGTGTCTAAATCCCACTAAATCAATCACATCTCACTCTAGACTATACCATCAATCACACATCAACAAGTTTCACTAGCGCAAGATTACGCTAGTTACTTATTCAACAAGTATCAACATCTTCTGTGGCAGCATAACCCAATTACTTAATCAAGTGTACGCATCAACAATTAAATGGATCAAGAGCAACAACTTTAACATAATCACACGTTAACATACCAAGAGTGAAAGATTATTCTCAAACTTATTCATGATGCAAGGGAGTTTAACTACTTAACTAGTTAGACATGAACATTATAATCAAGGCACAAGTAATCTAACCACATATAATTTCAAGGTGTAAGAGAATCATTAGGTTTATTGCAAGGCGCAATAGGAAACAAAGTCGAACCCAATCATAATATCACCTGATTAGCATTATTAAATGGTGCGGAATTAATCTAATGACTTAATTAATCACTGACCTTAACTTATAAACCACTTTAAATTGAGGTGCAAGAGTAACATCAATTAGTTTATTGTGCAACAGATCTAAGGTCTAACAATCATTCGCTATCATAAATTCCTTGCGTGCAAGAAGTCTAACACAACCAATCCTAAATCACCTTAAAATTATAGCTCAAGAGATCATAACACTTAATCGATCAATTTAAACCAAAAGAATACATATCCATGAATCCAACAATTCTCTATTCATTTTTCCATTTTTAATGATACTTTTAATATTGTGCACATATTTATCTACATTAAAATTAAAATAGATGGACATAAAAAAATAGTTAAGATTTTAAACACAGTGATTTTCTCTTTTTAAACATTCTATTTATTCTTGTCTCAACAAATGTCTAAATTATAAATTAAAAGAGGTGTCTTAATTCTACTAAAATTCATTTAAATAAATAAAATCTTAAATCCATAAAGGTGATTTTATTTCTAGTAAATTGTTTATCCTTATTAATTTAAATAAATAAAACTATTCATGAAGGTGTTTTATTTCTACTCTAATCCTTATCACCTAGCTCATTTAAAATAATAAAAGTAAACTTTTTTTATTAGGCTGTGACACTTAGACCTCGGATAAACTTGGTATCCTACCTTGAGGACTTGTTAAAATTTATATAAATATGAGAGCATTGTTAAACTTTATATATTTATAATATTAAATAAAGAGAAGGGTGTAATAAAGTGTAAAGTAATAATGGTATACAATTTAGTTTCCATCATAAAATAGATGAGGAACATTAGAATCAGATTCGTAAAGGGCATTGAAAAACACATGAAAAACTTTGAGTAAATAAAACTACTATGCATTTCCTTAAAATGAAACAAACAATAGAAACGAAGGCATCGAGCTCAGACTTCGAGACTGAGATGAATCCAAAAAGCTTATGGAATTTTAAGCAGATTTACCCAGCAGATCAAATTTAATTTACCCTCATTACCGTTGGAGCCATCTCCAGGCAGTACGCTAACCCAAAGGTGCTGGATAATACACGTTTAGCAATAATAACCCAGCAAATGGGAGTGAAAAACGATGGAAAGGGAAATATTTGCAGGGCAAGGACATGCCGAGTAAAAATAAGGGTCTAAACGATGTACAAGGGCGATGAGTTCGCCGGGCCATTAAAAACGTAAATACTGAGTTAACAACAAATGCGCGGAGTAAAATAAGGGTCTGTTCACTGAACGTGAGCAGATTGTTGAGGAGTAAAGCAACAAAAAGATACTCACCACGGTGCTAGTCTCTTGCGGCCATGAGACCTTTGAACGGCCCAACTTTATGAGACAGACTCGGACTTCGTCACCACCTACTAAATGTTAGGTTTAAACGTAGTTGTCAACAATTTCCATCTTCAGGATGGATTTTTATGTCGTGTAATATCCTCAAAAATAAATTATTATTGAAGTCTGAATATACTTAGGAATTTATTTTCGTTTTTGGCAAATTCGAATTTCGAAAATTATTGTCATTTATGACAATTCCGAATTTAGAATTTAGTTAAGTGTAATTTATTATTATGACTATTGGGCAAAGATTTGATTTTCTCAACCAACTCTTTGATTATGACACCTGTAAGGAAAAAATATTTTTTATATTTATTGCTGAGAAACAAATGGAACAACCAGATTGAAATCAGTTGACCATGACTCCATGAGTGGAGAACATGTTTGAACTACCTTAGGGTTGAATTATACAAGTGGAAAATCATGAGTTTGGCCATTCGAAGACCCTAAAAGTCACAGATTTGCAAATCTGCAAAAATTCCCAAGGGGAAAAGAACTAAGCCCAAGATGCTTTTGCATATATAGCATATGGGAGGAGGCAGGACGTTGCGTAGTATGCAAAGGGGAGGAATATCAATTGTTGTTATGAGCACTCGTTTCTGAGTGTGAGGCAAGGAGAACTTTTCTGATTCTGAAAGAGGACATAGCTAAGGAGGAGTTTGGAGTTCGTCCTCATGGATTCATGGTCAGGCTAGGGGGTGAAAGGAGAAAGTGAATTGGTTGTTTATGTTCTATGGTTGCCTGGAACCTGGATGTTCCAATTGTTGTTTCAACACTTGTTCAGATATGTTCATCTACTCTTCCCTGGTTGAATGTCCTATTGATTAAATAGTTGGTAGCATACATTTTACTTAATTTTGGATGAATGTCCTATTGTAGAATACATTTTCTTGTGTTGGTAGAATGAAATAAATTGTGGAAAAGATTTTACTGTGGAATTTATTCAGTAGGTAGAATTAGAGAGCTACTGTGTATGATAAGCTGGTGGTGGTTATGTGGAAGTTTCTTATTCTAATGATATACTCTCTCAACCGCAGTATAAATATAGATTCATGTGTGAATATGTTTAAGGACTTATGGCAGATTTTTACAGATTGAAATTTAGTAAGTACAAACCTACATGAGTTATATATATACCTTTTTAAGTTACAGTAAATCTACACCAAACTGAAGGATTTCCATGATAATTATAAGCTATACCATAGTTGTAAATATGTGTGTGTGTGTGTGTGTAAACAAGTTGTTGCCCATAAATATTTTTAGAGCCACGTGAATATCTAATACACAGAAAATTTCATATTGACTATTATAGGTATTTTCCATGAAATCCAGCTAAATTAAGTGTAGGATATGATTATTGTATCTTTCCTTCCAGAAATCTCAAGAGAAAATGTCCTGCGACATAAATACATAAAATATGTTATCTATTATAGAATTGGAACAAGACGAGTTTTAAAACCCTACACAATATATGCAAACATAACTATTAAATGGTGAAATTCATAATTAATACGGGGTTCCCCTTTGTCCTTTTCCTTAGGGCTTAAAGATACAAGTAAATAGTTTCTTTAGGCACCTAGTGTGAAACTAATTTGGTAATAACTTCCTAGAGTGTAACCTATCACTAATAAAACCTGGATGGGTATTATCCTTTCAACGCAGCGAGTTGGAACTCGAATACCTTTCTAGTGGGGTGCCTTTGTAAATCCCAAATCCCCCGAGCGATCAAGTCCTGCAAGAGAAGACCAATAACATCAGTAATAGAGTTATGAAAACAAATCAATGAAAAATTAAATATCAAAGATGAAGTAAATGTTCAAAACCAATTTACGAAATAAACGCTTTTGAGTTTGTAAAGACGTGGACAGTCACTTAGCTTAAAGAGGATGTGGGGTTCCTTACTCCATCAATGGTGTTGAGCGAATAGCCCATAACACAGAGGGGAGAAGTGGATTTGAAATAGCTGATGGGTACCCTCGCCACAGAAACAAACATCCCATCATTAGTCTTGCAACCGAATACATTAACACAATTTCTCAATTAATTTCAAGCATATAGTACATTTAAACATGTAAGTCATCTATTGCATAACCAGAACGATAAAAGCACAGAGCATAAAACAGGTTCCACATATTTGTCGATTTAGATATCAGATAGAGTTTTCAAGATATTGTCCTCCTGTTTAACTAAAAACCATAGACTCATGACAAAATAAATAAAACCAATAACAGAGTTTTGGATATTCAGAATTTGTTTACGTTATGCTAACAAAGTGAGAATTGATAAGTTAACCTCAAAACTTCAGAAGAATAAAAGTTTATACAGGGTAAAGCATTTCCGTCGACGCATTACTCTTCCAAGCCCAAACTTACGACATGGTTACGAGACACCAGAGTCAAAATTCTTAAGCTTACGTTTTAATGTTTTAAAAAATCGGTCAAGTTACACACAATCCTTCAAACGCATATAATTTGAGGCAAATGTTGTATAAACTTACATGGGTATAACTCAGACGAAACTTAGTGTATGTCAAGGAATTTTTTCATGATTTTAACTATTTCACAGTTTAGTTATTGGAACACAAAGGGGTTTATAGGCCAGATACTAAAGGCGAATACTCAGTCGAAGAGACCCCTCTGTACAATAGAGGTATAGAACCTAAAATATTTTCACATAATTGTTAAGTTAAAGAATCAAGGAAAATGTGATGCACATAACAATGAATGAGGCAGATAAATCTATGTCAAAGCTGTGAAACCTCTGAAAGGTTCGGGCCAAGAACTCGTATCGCTATCAAATTGAGTAAACATAAATAATACAGAAACGGATAACCCAAAATACAATAAACACGATATTATTTATATTACCGAACTAGCTCCTGCACTGTGTGGAAATTTTTTGCTCCATTTGGCTTCATTACATTCTGGGACTTCCTACGGGTTACTCATAAAGAAAAATGCATGTTGTAGGGTATAAGGAATTTAGAAAAATGATACAAAGATTTTAAAATGGAGCCACGGTAAAACCCTAGACATTACCGAGTATACTACCAACCTTTTAACATGATATCTCAAACCACAGAAGTCAGGATCAATAGATTTAATAGGAGTTAGATAGAGAATGGTGCACATGGTTTCCTTTTAGAATTCACAGAGAGTTCAGATAAACAACCGAGAAGTGACTTACCTCGCATAGGGTGGTAACCAACTGGTTAGCACCTCCTAATCTCCTTTCCTCCCATAACGAGCCCAACTCCGCGAGTCATACCATGCTACCAATTTTAATAGCATCAAGGTTAGTGTTACAATGTTCTTGAAAATACACAGAACAAGGGCGAAAAATGAAACAATAATCTTAGAAAACCTCCACCAAGCAGATTAATGGTGATATTTACGAGTTTTACCTAGGCTATGTGAATAGAGCAAGGTGGCAGAGACATAATGGGCATAGAGGTCAAGCAATGGCACAAAGGAGTATGCTACAGGACCTCTTAAATGTCGCAGGAAGGGTTATTTAAGTCATGATAGTTTTACTCTGCAGATTTTTGTAATGTTCCCCAAATTTACCAAATATATTTTTTTTTCTTAGGGACATTAAATTTATTTCTCTTCCAACAACTTATCTCTAAATACCTATTGTTATTAAAAATAGGTAGTTTTCATCACTATCAACTTTTCAAGATTTTTATGTTTTCCAATTATTGACATAATTAACTAGCATTATAACAGATTTTATCTCTGAGATATTTCCTATTGCACATTGATCATATGCTCAAAGGGTCAAGGGTAACTTCGCCATACCTCAGCCTCTCATATTACCCACATATCTAGAATAAGCATGGTTGTTGCAATAGTGGCTTCAAACCAACCTGCTTTTTGCCTCGCAATCCTCCTCTAGCTAACACGTACCCCATCATCAAAATAGTGGTTGAAAATTGCGGCCCGCTCAACGAACAATTATCCTTCGCACAAGTTTCGGCTTCACAACTCTCCTTGTCCATCGATATCCTTCCTATTAGTGCTACTTCCAATCAACAACTATCATCAAACTTTGTTCCACCCTACTTTCCTTTTCCACGCGTCTCCCCAGATTCCCACGATTTGTTGACACATAACTCCCCTCTGGATCAAGGGCTATCATTGACTCTGCCTTTTTGGCCTCCGGTAGTTTTCAACTCTCAATTATACTCTCCTCTGCCTGGCAATCTCTTGGAGTGGAAGATATATTTCCATCTGTCCCCTTGAATCCACGGCTAGGATCTCCTTCGCGGATCCGGCCTTCGGGGATCTCAAATATCAAGTCCATTTTTCCTTCCCCTTAAGTACGCAAAATCCTGCCACGTTTCCTCTTATATAAGACAGCCTAGAAATTACTTCAGGTCTTTACCTAGAGTCCATATATCTTCACCACATCTCCTCTCTGGATCTGATGGCTCAGATTTGTTTCGGCTCTCCAGAATTCATAGGTCTCAAATCTCAATATCTTGTCCCTGCTAACTGGGTATCTCCCGGAGTTCTAGATCTGGCACCATGTGTCGTCCTTCGCATTGACGGTTCTCAGCTCTTTGGCTTTCTGGGCTTTGGCTGATTCAACACTTCAACTTCCGCTTCCTTTTGGATCTCCTGACCCGTTGACACATATCCTCTCCAAACTCTCCTTTCACAAATTGGGATTTCGTGACTGGGGACTTCCAAGTTAACACTTCCTCCCCATTCCTGACTTCTGACACACTGACATTTTCAGAGCCCCCCAAATCTGACGGTTCGTGTTCCTCTAGATATAACGGTATAGATATTCCCTTCGTGTATCGGGACTTTGCATTTCGTGAAGTTGGATGGGTGCTTACTTCTCTACACCCATTCCTCGATATTCTGAAATTCTCCCTGGACAATCGATGGTCCAAATCTCTCCTTGATCGCATTTCATGAATCCTCACAACTCTGCCCTTTGACCTTTCCTCTTTGCAAGTCAGTGAAATGATTATCTCTTGACACATGTCCCCTTTTGATGGACGGTCCCAATGATTTCGAGATTTTGCGTTCCAAGGTTTCACATATTTCACTCTGCTTCTTCCAATCTTCTAGTTTGTGAAATTTTGATAATTCCCTGCAACTAACCAGTGCGCTACTTCTCTTAGATCTAATTGCTTGAAAGATTTTGGCTTCTCCTGAATGGATCTTAACCCTTGATCTTCCTACGATTACCTCAAATGTTTGTGCTCCACATTTAGATACTTCAACACTTCAAGACTTGGATACTTTTTTAAGTGTTTCCTCTCGAGGCTTAAAACCATTATCCCTCTTGAGATTTATTTTCACTATATTCCTTAACCTAGGAGATTTCAAACGTTTCAAATACTACGCCTTCCAAATTTCTCTTGCGAGCCCTGTAACTTTAGGTCTCGTCTGTGTTTTCCGAAATCATTGTCCCTCTTGAGATTTCGTCAATGAAACATGACTTCGGCCCTGCACACACTTGTTCTCTATGTGCAGCTTCGCACTATCTCTCCTGACCTTCTAAAACTCAAAAGACTCTTGACCTTAACCTTCTTGAAACTACACTAGATCTAATGACCCAGATTCTGTTGAAAAAGATACGAATCTACCCTAGCACATTATTATCTTAATAGTCTTTATACCACACTCCTATAAACAACTGGTTAAATTTATTTTCAATCCTTAAAGAAAAGGATAGAGGGGAAACCCCTACTGGAGACGATTTCCCTAAATAGTATTTATGATCGCAGGTGTTATGTAGAGTTTGAAGACTTGTTTAAAATATTGAACCAACTCTACAATAGGTAACAGGTTTATGTAGTTAAAATCCATGGACATTGCTCCTTAGTTTATCAAAGGAAGAGAACTTCAACCTTTTTATATATTTCATACAGTCGGCTTAAAAGGAAAAAATACTTTCAATAGCCAAGAAATAGCTTATGTGTAATAGATGTTCAACTAGCTCATAAATTTTGTAGGTAACAACACATATACATATACATATACATATATATATATTTCAATTCTAATATTCCCTCAAAATTCCATTTGGTAATTGTAGAATTTAAACATCCATAATATCAACCAAAGATCGATCCAATAAATTGTTTTTCTATTGTACCAGAGATTAAATCACACAAGTAGGAGAACCTTCACACTTTCATTAACAGTAATACCCACAAAAAATTTTCTTAACTCTACTTAGGAAAACTTCCATACATTTATCAATGGTTAGCACATACAACAGTTTTTCTTGGCTCTACTCAATGCATAAATTTAATTATAGAGATTTATTCAATAATTTATTTCCTTATACCCAACAAGTATATGTAAGCTATCAATCATCCATCAATAGAACATTTAACCATAACTAAGTAAATACATTATACCAATTATTAATCAACAGAACGATCAATCAGGGAAGAGTAGAAGAACATATATGAACAAATTGCCAGGACAACAAATTGAATAGCCAAGCTCCAACCAACCATAGAACAGAACAACCAAACTACTTGTTCCGTCCATGCCCTAGCTCGACCATTAATCCATGAGGGTGAACCTCAAAACTCCTATTTCACTATATCCCTCTTTCAGATCCCAATTCTCCTTGCCTCAAACTCAGAAAATAGTGCTCATAACAATAAGTGATTTTTTTCTTCAGATCAGAAGTTCTCCTTTCCTCACACTCATAATTAGTGCTCATAACAACAAGTTTGTCTTTTCCCCCAACATACTAGGCTGCATCCTGCCTCCTCCGATATGCTATATATATGAAAAAGCATCTTGTTCCTAGGCCTTTTCCCCTTGGGAATTTTTGCATCTTTACAAATCCCTGATTTCCAGGGGCTGTAAATGGCCAAATTCCTGATTTTCCACTTGTAAAATTTGGCCCTGAGATAGTTCAAGCATGTTCCCAACTCATGGATTCATGGTTAGCTGATTTCAACCTAGTTATTCCATTTGTCTTTGAGCAATAAATATAACAAGGATTTGTCTCTTACAAGTGTCATAGTCAAAAAATTAGTTGGGAAATCAAATCTTTGCCCAATCAGTCACAATAATTAAATACAATTAACTAAATTCCCAAATTCGGAATAACAATAAATGCAAATAATTTTCCAAATTTGAATTTGCCAAAAATGGAAATAAACTCCCAAGTATTTTCAGACTTAAAAATAATTTATTTTGGGGGATGTTACATCCTTTCCCCCTTCAGTACAACATTGTCCTCAATGTTCGTCCCTTTCTTGGAACAGGGTTGGATGAGATTTCTGCAAATCTGTTTCCAACTCCCAAGTGGCCTCCTCAGGACTAAAGTGATTCCTTTGCACTTTTACCTGGGCGATGACTATGTCCATAGTGTTATTTATCTCTTGTCCAGAATGCGTAAAGGTTCCACTTGGAACTCGCCTTTTGGTTCCACATGCACCATGTTCCAATCGATCATGTGAGTAGGATCATGAACATAATTTTTTAACAAAGAAACATGAAATCCATTATGAATTTTCAGATTTGCAGGAAGAGTAAGTTGATATGCCATAGGTCCAATTCGAGCTATGATCTTGAAAGGGCCACAAAACCTGGGCGCCAACTTGGAACAGTTTCCTAGCTTTAGTGAACTTCTTCTAGATTTGACTTTTAAATAGATGTGGTCTCCCACTTGGAATTCATGGTGTCTTCTTTTTAGGTCCACGTAACTTTTTTGTCTCTCTTATGCTTATTTTAAATTATTCTCTACTTTTCTTACCATACTCTCCATTTCCTGGAGCATTTGTGGCCCCACCATGAGTCTGTCAACTAGGTTATCCCAGCTAATCGGAGTCGTACACTTTATGTCATACAGTACTTCGAAGGGGCTCATCTTATCCGATGTTTGGTTAACATTACTGTATGCAAATTCCACCAAGTCTAGGTAGTCTTCCGACTAACTTGGATTCATCCTTACATACATACATAACATATCCTCCATGATTTAGTTTGTTTGTTCAGTATTCCCATCTGTTTTTGGATGGTATCTTGTGCCGAAATTCAAGTTAGTATTCAACCCTACAAACTATTCTTTCCAAAATGTAGATGTAAATTTTACGTCTCTATCCGAAATCACCATTTTAGGAATTCCATGCAGTCTAAAAATTTCTTTCATGAATATTTCAACAATGTTAATAGCTTTATAAGTAGACTTTACAGGAATAAAGTGTGCAGACTTACTAAGCTTATCAATTACTGCCATAATTGAATCATTCTATTTTTGAGTTCGAGGAAAACCTGTAATAAAATTCAGTGATATAGTCTCCCATTTCCATTCCTGCACAGGTAGAGGCTACAACAGACCGGTTGGATGTTGGTGTTCATCTTTCACCTGTTGAAAATCTTGGCACCTGGATAAGTATTTTTCTATTTTTCCCTTCATATTAGGCCAAAAAAATAACTTCCTTAGTGTTGTCACCATTTTCTGGTATCCCGGATGACCAGAATATGGCTTCTTATGTACTTCATTTAAAACAATTAACTTTAATTCAACAAAATCTGGTATGTATAATCTATTTTTAAATCTTAGTAGACAATTTCTATCTAAATTTTTTGCATTATTTCATAAATCTGCCACTGTTTAAGTGTAATTTTCATCATTATTACTTGCAATCTTTATCCTCTGCTCAAGATCACTTTCAACCCTCCTAATGTTCATTTCAAACATCCCATGAGTTATTCTACTTAAAGCATCAACCACCTTTTTTTCCTTACCCTTGATGTGTCTTATCTCAAAGTCGAATTCGCTCAACAAGGCCAACCATCTTCCTTGCCTTGCTTTAAGGTCTGGTTGAATAAACAAAAAATTCACACCATTGTTATCAGTCAATAACAAAAAAATTATGCCCATTATATAGTGCCTCCACATCTTCAAAGTGTGTATTAACACTGCTAACTCTAAGTCATGAGTGATGTAGTTTTGTCCGTGCTCCTTTATTTTTCAGGACTCATAAGAAATAAAATGACCCTCTTGAGTTAGGATACCACCCAGACCTTCTTTACTCAATTCCACACAGATTGTCAAGTCTTTGTTTGGATCTGCTACTTTTAAAATGGGTGTAGTTGTTAACAATTCCTTTAACTTATTAAAATTGTCCTAACATTTTTGTGACCAGTTAAACTTGGTTTCCTTATTTTTCAATGATGTGATGGGGTATGAAATCTTGGAAAATCCCTCTATAAATTTGCGGTAATATTTTTTTATTCCCATGAATGACTGGATGTCCGCTACATCCTTAGGGATTGACCATTCCATGATGGCTCTTATTTTCTCTGGATCAATTGCAATACCTTCTTTAGATATTACATGTCTTAGGTACTGCATTCTATTTTGGTAGAACTCACACTTGTTGAATTTAGCATACAATTTTTGTTTTCTTAATGTCTGTTGAACTATCCTTCAGTGTTCTTTGTGGTCTTCTTCTGTTTTAGAATATACTAGGATATCGTCAATAAACACCAAAACAAACTTGTCCAAGTACTGACTGAAAATGTTGTTCATTAAACACATAAATGTTGTTGGTGTGTCAGTGAGACCAAATGGTATAAGAATGATTTCCTAATGTCCATATCTCATTCTGAATGTTGTTTTACTCATGTCCTCATCTTTTATTCTAACTTGGTGGTAACCAGATCTTAAATCCAATTTAGAGAAAAAATTTGGCCCACCTACTTGATCGAACAGATCATTGATTCTAGGTAAGGGGTATTTGTTCTTAACGGTCATTTTGTTTAACTGTCTATAATCAATGCATAATCTTAGAGCTCTATATTTATTTTTAACAAAAAGGATTGGTGCTCACTGTTAGCACTTGGTAAATTTCCTAGAGGTTGAAAAAGAAGAAATCCACTAAGGTAACTTTATCCAACCACTTTTAAAGTTGGGATCTAGCCCTTCCAGCTTCAGAGAGGGATCTCTCTATATGATTTAGCTTTGTTTCTAACTTTAGATATTAGGATAGGTAAAGGAACAAGTAGGTTTTGTTGTAAAGTGTTTTTGAATTGGTTGAGACATTCTACACCTCCATTGGGCTATGGGGTCTGTATTTAATTAAATATGAAATACCACCAGAAACGAGAAAAGAAAACTTCCACAGGGCGAGATAATATACTCACTGGATCTTTTAGTAAATTAAATGATGGACAAAAGAAAAGATGAGAAAGATAAATTCAACTAAGAAGCAGTTAAGAATTTCTTAATTGAAAACATCATAAGATAAACATTAAAATCTTTAAAGTCGGAAACATGGTATCCAAGATAAATCCTGTAACATATGTTACTCTTAAAGATTAGTTTTAGAAAACAGAATGATCACAAAGCAAGAATAACATTCAACTTAGAGAATAACATCACCAGTGAATACATGCAAGAATCCTGTAAAAGTGCCTCCTTTTCATTAATGGAAGATCTCTTCAAAAATAGTTACAATTTGATAGCTTCAGGGTGTAAATATCAACAACCCTCAATACTTCGAAAGGTGAAGTATTTATAATTCAAATTACAAACGTTCCTGTCATAATTGATCAGTATGTGCTCATTCTATTTTTAGTCTAACTAATTTAACTAATCAAAACTGCTTGATGACTTGGTATAACTGCATGCGGAATTTCTGGGGTAGGTTGTTGCCGAGGTTCTTGTGCAACCTCTTCTGACTGGACAGGTGACTGGACCTGGACAGCTCATCTGCTAATCGAGCAGATCGCAGAGTTCCTCCCATCTAAGATGACTAGGCACAGTGAATTTGAGCAATCTCTGATACACTTCGTCCATCTCCGTATACTTAGTGAATGTGGGCTTAGTGAGGAATATGTATCGAATCTCGTGTTGGATACTGATATCCAACTGAAGGGAATCCAGGAAATCTTTTCCAATGATGCTTCCTTGTATGCCTGCAAACTTTGAGCTGTCCTTGGACACTTCAGCCAATCTCTTCTTATAATCTGGAAGTTTCATCAGTTTATCATTAATAACTTTCAAACCAGGTAAACCTTTCTTTTGGAGAGCCTCAATCTTATTAAAAAACTTTTGTACTCCCTAGTCCATGATCTGAACCTTTTCTTCCAGTTGAAGCATTCTAGACTCCTCTTGGTCAAAACTCTTTTGACCTCCAGGATGGTCTCTGTTCTGTCTTCGATCTTCAACTCTTCTAGTTCTTCTCTGGTTTTAGAATTGAGAAATTTGATGATATCATTTGCCTGAGTTGGTCTATCTCCCAATTCTACTCTGATCTTCTCAATGGCCTATTTACTTCTCTGGACCAACTTGTTCTGCTCAAACATGATTTGGATCATGGGCCAGATATCATTTATGGACTTTGTGATGTCTGTCCATACATTTTCTTTGACCTCGGCCAAAGTCTTTCCTGCCATGGTTTGCTTTTGGAGCTGCTATAGTTCCTTCCTGAGCTGCTCAGTTACCTGCTTTTCTTTGGATAGATTGGTTTGGAAAGAAGTTTTGAGTTCCTAAAGGTTCTCTACTTCCTTCTTCAGCCTGCTGATTTCTGTCTCTTGCAGGTTCATCTTCTCCATGGATTTGGCGAGGTCTGGTGTTCCCTCTTGTGGTGTCACTGGTGTTGCAGATGGAATTGTTGTTACTGCTGCTGTGCTCAATCCTACAATTGGGATAACACTCAATGGAATGCCTTCCATTAGGTTCCGCTGTTGTTTCTCTTTCAATAGTCTCTCCATCTCAGCTTCCATTTCTTTGAGCTAAGCGTTCTTCTCCATGATAAGCTTGAGCATTTCATCCTTCTCACCTTCTTTCTCTGCTATCTCCTTAGCCTGTGAGTCCTCTGTAGGTGGGAGCTTAAGTCGTTTCCTCAAGGAGGTGATGTCTGCATTCTTCTTCTTGATCATCTCCTCTACAGCTTTGACATTCGAAGGATCGTATCTGATCTTGAGGACCAGCTCCTCCAAAGTTTTGATTCTATTGTCCTTCACGAAAGAAGATATCTTCTCCAGATTGAGCTGTGTTTGAGCATTATTGAGTGACACCTGTAATTTTGATGCAGAGGAAGAAGCATGTGCCAATGTGTGAAAAACCATCTCCCCTGTCTGTTTATGTAAATCCATCTGATCTAATGGGTGCACGTCCTTCGTCTGGAACTCGAAGGTGGCTCTTTTGTAGTCTGTGATTACCTTGGGATCTAGTACCTGTGCCTGTAGAAAGGCCATGTGCATCCTGCCTCTTTCTATGTCAAATGCAGATAGCAGCCTATGCTGCGTGGTGGATGACTACTTCCGAAACTGGGCGTAAGTACTGCTAGTGAGGGTCTGGTTCCTTTTCTTGATCAGCTCATACTTCTCGACAATGCCCAACTTGAGCCCAATCTTGCCTGACTGAGTGTCTAATGGAGAGTCTGTGGATTTCTTTGACACTACTGTGGTGATCTCCTTATACTGGCTTGAACCGAAGGGTGGAATGACCGACTTGACACCTGTGGTAGGTGGAACCTCTTTTTCTCCAGTTGTAACAGGAACTAAGACTGTCTTGGACCTCTTAGAGTGCAACTGGAACTCCTCGGATGATACCTCCGTGATAGGCGGAGATGAATCCTGTCGGGGCCTCTTTTATTTACGGACCTGTGGTGTAGTAGTTGGTGGTACAGTGGCCCGGGGAACCTATTGTTCCGCTTCTATCAAGGTGTCAGGAACCCACACTATCTGATTGGCAATTTCTTCAATCTCGGGCTTGGACTCATGAACATACGGGATGTTTTTATTTTTCACCCGCATTTCTGAAATGATCCCGCATGGATCATAGTGCCATGGGAAAATCATAAAGAATTTCATTTCTTTCAACATTTTGTCAACTTCTTCCCCGGTGCCTCGACTATTGCAGATGAAAGATCCAATCTGCCCCTTGATTCTCAATTGCTGCTTCTTCTTCAGGGAAACAAAATGAATGTCATCTGAATTCATGATTTGCCTTATATACTCTAATGCAAAGATTCTTACCGGCACATACTTTGGCAGTTTGTAGGGTGCCAACTCGCACCCAAATACTTTGATCTCAGAGTGGTTTTGATACAGGTACCAGTCCCCTGTCTTTGCATTGTTCGAGAGATGTAGGATTCTCTGGACCTCGTCGTTTATTCATGGCTCGGGTCTGCCACTCAACATGCTTACCACAGGGTGGTAGAAAAGATCAATAAATGCCTTGAAGCTATACTCTGTGGAATTGTGCTTCAACAAAGATGCCCACGCTGTGACTGGCTGAGGCCTTCCATCTGCGTCCATTTTCTGCATAGAAAAACTGAACTTATCTACTTGATAGAAAACAAACATGTAGGCCAATATAGAAGAATATCGGAACATGCCTTCCGTGCCAAAATTCACGAACTGTTCATGAATATTGTTGGCCAAGAATGTACCGAAATCGATCTGTGTGGTGGGTTTTTCATCAGTGGAGAAAATGGATAGAAAACCCAGAATGGTCTCATCTACCTACTGGTCAGAATAGTATCCTAACAGAGCGCAAAGGGAGGAAATGATCTGGTTTCCCTTGGTGGAGAACATGGATGACGGGTAAGGTGGATTGGTGGAAGGGAATTGAGTGGAGGTGGGAAGGAACAACTCGAAAATTTGAGCTCTCTGGGGAAAGGTCATCTTTTGATACAACTCTGTAAGGATTTCTAGGTTGAAAGGAGAAACAGAATCAACACGGGGAATTTGCATCATTTGGTCAATGTCTTCGGGAGTGATGAAGAAGAGGATGTCTCCAGAGGAAGAGAGAATGGCCCTCTGGTCGGGAATATAATGAGCTTGGCATTTGAGGGAGAATTCAGGAAAGTGGTGTATCAGGGGAAAAAGGTACAGGGGAAAATTGGACTCCCAGAGTCCAATTTCATCGCTCTGGTCCAGGAACACCTCCCAGAGCCATGACTAGAGATCTGAAAAATCGAAATTGCAAATGGTATCTGCGATCAATCTGTCTTTATCAACCAACGGGATTTTGTCCAGGTCAACAGGAGGAGGAAGAAAAGGATTCTCTTCTCCTTCCGTTTGTCTTGGCTTTGACACCATCTCTGCAACAGTACCTGCAAATAACATGAGGTTAGTGGGGTCAACTGATTGTGGATGAATGCGATGGGAAAACAATGGAGGTGTGAGAGGTAGATTTTCTGGTGCGATGGGGGAAATAGTGAATGGAGGGGGAAAACGATATTTTATTTAAAACTGGGGTCGGTTTGGTGTGGGAGCCAGGTCAGCAGGATAACGGGTGTGTTATCCCGTAATAAATTAACAACAGGCCACTTGGGGGTGAGATGGCAGATGATGGTGGCCGAAACATATGGGCGAGTGACGTGGAGGCTAGGGATTGGACGTAAAAGTTGTGACAAGGTGTTGGTCATGAGTGAAAAGGGTAAGGGACTGACAACAGTTATGGGATGGGACACAACTCAGGAACAAGTGGAAAAAGTGGAATCAGTGGAGGATGACATCCATGAGTGATGGGGGATGTCAGATAGCAGATGGGAGATGGGACTTCAGGACAAATAGGATGATGCCACGTATGACCAGGGGCCCACCAGAGGAGAATAACAATTTTGAACCCCCCCCCTTTGGTTAAAAGTAGAACATCAAGGGGGGTCCGAAAACCATCTTAAACCGTTGATCTGCGCACCTATTTCTTGGCCACAGATCTTAGCGCGACTTTTATCTCTCATTCTGGACCCCCTCCCCTCCATTAAAGGCAGAATGGACGGGGGGGTCCAGAATCAAATCTGGGCCTCTGATTTCAGCGCTTGTATCTGGGCTGTCCAGATGTGCGCAATTCTTATTACCGATTCCGGACCCCCCCCCCGATTAAAGGAAGAACGGTCGAGGGGGTCTGGAATTCTCTGTGCGCCATAGATCTGGGCACCACGATCTGGACCGTTGAAAAGTGCATGGAGCATAAATCAAGAGCGAAGAAATATGTGCTTGGGGAAAAACTTAGGATAAAAGTATTTTATGGGTTTTTCTTCAACTCTCAAAGAGACACCACCATGGGGATTTGACCAACTATCTTTTAAGCATTTGAAACATGGTGTAATATTGACCTCAAGCTGGTTTTATTGGGGTGAAACAAATGAATCAATTAACCTACATGCTAACCTATCTTCCTAGGACAATTAACCCAGATTAAACTGTTGGGTTAAAAAATTACTCTACCTAAGGGCTATCTGACCAGGATTAGAGATTTTAGTCAGATGTATTCACTAATCTAACCTAAGGGATATCTAACCAGGATTAGATAGTTTGGTTATATGTATTCACTAATCTAACCTAAGGGCTATCTCACCAGGATTAGACAGTCTGGTCAGATGTATTCACTAACCTATCAACATTAAATTTAAAAAGAACTTGGCCATGCTTGAAAGGTATGGCCAAGTTACTATTATTGCATGGGGCTTTCATTTCAATTCTTTTATGCCCTCTTTTCTTTTTCTT
>WSFP011430708.1:0-21676 GCA_009831015.1 Picea engelmannii | reverse complement strand
CTGCATTTCACAATTTCAGCTTATTTCCTTATTGAATAGAAAACCAACTTTATTGTATCTTTGTTATTCTGTGTTAAGCATATATTAATAATCTGTATTCATTTCATTCTACTCATAAAATATGGATCAATGGTATCAGAGCGTTCTGCTCCTTGTCGTCTTAATGCATGTCCCCAACGAGGTCAGGGTACAAAGAATTGGGTCTTGAGCTTGTTTCTCTTGAGGACAAAATCTCTCGCACGCCCAAACAACCTCTCATGGCAGGAGAAAAGAAATATTATGGGGCAGGAGATCCTTTAAAAATGTTGCTTGAGGAATCCCTCATGCAACAGAGGAATGAGATGATGGATAGTTTCTCACAAATCCTTTGGTGGCTACCAACAGGCGATGCATCTTCCTCAAGTGGAAGCACCACCCCCTTCAACATACAAATCAACATTGATATTCCTATATTTAAAGGTCAGATAGATGCAAATGTTGTAGACAAGTGGTTGAATCTACTAGAAAGGTATTTTTCTATCAATAACTTTTCAAATAGAGAAAAAATTACTTTTGAGCTCCTCAAAGTCGTTCCCCGTGTCAAAGATTGGTGGGAAACTTTATGTGAGCAAAATGAAACAAAGGAACCCTCATTATTTACAGTCTCGGCCACCAAGGAATCCTTCAAGGATGTTATTAAGGAACAATATTACCCTGTCGGAAGTTATGACAACTTGTATACCACATGGACCACACTACGGTAAGAAAGAGACCAAGCAGTGTCAGATTTCATAAACATCTTCCATAACCTACGCACCAAGCTGGGTATCAAACATTCAAAGCAACATCTAGTCCTCAAATATCATGGTTCTCTACATAGATACATCCAGACTGAAATGGAATTTTTGGAGATCTCTTCCTTGGGTGCGGCCTATCGATATGTCGTAAAAATCAAGCAGAATCTCAAACAAAAGACGCAACAATTTGGGCCTGGGAACCCCTCATAGCAAAAACCAGGAAAGGGTGGACCCAACCTACAGAACAAAGGACAGAGCAAATATGGATAGTATCAGGACAACCAGTCCAACCCGCAAGCAAATAAAGACACCGGAAAGACAAAGAATGATATTGGGAAGTGGTGCGACTTCCATACGAGCCCTTGGCATAACATTGTCGATTGTTGCTCAAAGCAGTCATTGGTTGACAAAGTGAAAGCCTCTGAATCTGATGCGGGTTCTAACTCTTATTCAGAACCAGAGTCAGAACCAGATGAGCCAGAAGAAGGAGAATGCCTTTTCCATTCGCAGATGTGGGTAAAAGGCACCCCATTGCACTTCATCGTTGATCGTGGTAACAAGAAGAACCTCATCTCAGCAAATTTCGTCAAGCGGCTAGACTTGTCGACAACGTCACACCCGTATCCCTACACCATTGGATGGCTCCACCAAGAAAGTGATCTCCGTGTAAGCCAATAGTGTCAACTGTCGTGCGGCATCAAGCCCTTCAAAGATGAGGTATTGTGTGATGTTGCTCCTCTCAAAGTTTGTAATGTTATTTTGGGCCAACCTTATTTATGGAAACGTCATGTTGTATCTGAGTCTAGGCCTTGTAGTGTTATTATTACTCACTGAGCTTCAGAGCTTCTTGGGCCTCACCAATTTCTATCACAGGTTCGTGTTGGGATTCTCTCATATCACATGGGCCCTTAGCAAAGTAACCAGAGGTGGTGGTAAGGAAAAAATTGTGTGGGGCTTATCCCAACAACAATCCTTCGATGACTTGAAGCAGCGTTTGTGCCCATCCCCAGTACTTTCATTACCAAACCTGCAACATCCCTTTGAGATTGAGACAGATGCTTAAGAGTATGTTGTGGGCATCGTTCTCACTCAACACGGCCACCCCGTGGCATATCATAGTGAGACACTATCAGATGTTGTTCGAAAGTACCCACGACAAAGAAATGTACTCCATTATGCAAGCCTACTGCCAGTGGAGACATTACATTCTGGAGAAGGAGATATTCATCCACACTAATCACAATCCACTATAGTTCATGCAAACCCTAGGTAAATTGCAGAATGACCGCCATCAGAAGTTCTTGCAGTTCTAACTCAATATCAAGTATAAAATAGGAAGTACCAATCGAGTTGTTTATTTCCTCAGTTGGCCTCCAGTAGTGACACTCACCACGGTGCTAGAATATTATGGCCATGATACCTCCAGATGGCCCCACCTCTATGAGACAGACCCTGACTACTCCACCACCTACCAAATGTTGGGAGTAAACTCAATGGTCACTAATTTCCATCTTCAGGACAAGTTGTCGTGTCGTCTAGGCCATCTCTGCATTACATTAACCGAGCGAATGAAGCTGATTTGGGAATCTCACTACAGTTGGGTGGCAGGACACTTGGGCATCGAAAAGACAGTGGCAATGTTGCAGAAACATTTCTACTGGCCGAAAATTTGACAGGGTGTCGGCTAGTATATCAAATTGTGCACCGCCTGCGCTATTGCAAACCGACCACTAAGAAAGAGGGCATGTACACCCCTCTGCCTACTCCTAACAAGCCATGGGAATCGATTTTTGAAGATGGCGATTCTGGCTGCTTACAAGAAAAAGATCACTGTAGATGCCACTACCAAGATCTTATTTGAATGAATCTAGGTACACTTTGGAATCCCACAAACCATTGTATCATATTGGGACAGTTGGTTCCTTAGCACATTCTGGTCAGGCCTCTAGTCACTGTTGGATACCAAGCTCGCCAAATCCATTGCCTTCCACCCCCAGACAGATGGCCAAACTGAGGTCGTCAATTGGATGATCATACATATCCTGCGCATGTACAATTCCAAGCACCCCCACACGTGGGATGAGGTCTTCCCTATGTCTAACATATCTACAATCGAGACCAACATAGCTCAACTAGCCATGTCGCCTTTTAGGTGGGGTTGAGATTCCAACCACTGGGCCCCATGGATGTTGCACAACCCCTGGTGACTACCTCGACCGACTTGTCCCCTGCTCCATGAGAAGCTAAAAAAGCCACCTGGTTCATTGAGCGGATCTAGTACATCCGCCAACAGGTTCAAGATATTTTACAAAAGTCCAATGCCAAGTACAAGCAACATCGTGATCAACATTGGGTGCCACATAAGTTTCAGGTGGGCGACAAATTTGGGTTGCACTTGTAGAAAGAACGCCTTACAGTGCCCCATTAGAAGCGTCACCCACTCTGGTATGGGCCATACACCATCACCAAGGCTGTGGGTGATAATGCTTTTGTGCTCAAGACTCCCCCTTTCCTTGGCCTGCACCCAGTCTTCAACGTGGCTCTCCTTCGACCATATTTCCCACCATTTTTGGACACCTCGGAGATAGCAGAGCAGTTGACACCAGTAGAGCTCAACCTTGACTGCATGCAAAAAAAATCTAGTAATCAAATTGTGGATACACGGATCAAGGGCACTCGACAACAAAGGATACGGCTTTATCAAGTTGTCAAAGCAGGGCAGCTCCCTCAACAAGGCAAGTGGTTCACTAGTGGCCAAATTCAGTAGAAATTTCCTCATCTAATGGGGGAACTCAACTCAATGGAGACCATTTATTCCTAAGGGGGGATGAATGATCTAGATGGATGTCGGTGGCCTCCCACCTATTCCAACTAGATCATTTTGGCAGTTTTTTTTCCTAGTTTTCGGGTCCCTGATTTGCGGGGCCATTTTGAGGCCCTAAACAACATTTTTAGGGATCACCAAAGTTAAAAATGGATAGCCACAAAATGTGTAGTCCTCAGATAGACCTTTCCAATGGGCTATTGTGTGCCTAAAACAGAGATCGTATGCAAAATTTATGGCCCCTGAAAGTTGTACTAACTTACCCAAACGGAGCCCACGTGACTTTTGGTGCTTCATCTCATAGTGTTAACTTTTTGTATGTCTAGGGTTTTTGACATTCTTGTTTGTTGTAAAAAAGGCCTTCAGGGCCTCATTGTAATCATCTTCTTGCGAATGAGCACAGTTGTCACATCTCTTCTCAGAGATAGGCCACCACCATTCTAGCAAACTTGTTTTCGGTTGCATTTCACAGTTTCAGGTTATTTCCTTATTGAATAGAAAATCAATTTTACTGTATCTCTGTTATTTTGTGTTCAGCATATCTTAATAATCTGTATTCATTTCGTTCTTCTCATAAAATTTGGATCAGTGGTATCAGAGCGGTCTTCTCTTTATCATCTTAATGCATTTCCCCAATGAGGTCAGGGTACAAAGAATTGGGTCTCGAGCTTGTTTCTCTTGAGGACAAAAGCTCTCGCACGCCCAAACGACATCTCATGGTAGGAGAAAAGAAAGATGACGGGACAAGAGATCCTTTAAAAATCTTGCTTGACGAATCCCTTACACAACAGAGGAATGCGATGATGGATAGTTTTGCGCTAATCCTTTGGCGGCTACCAACAAGCGGTGCATCTTCCTCGAGTGGATGCACCGCCCCCTTCAAGGTACAAATCACCTTCGATATTCCTATATTTGAATGTCAGATAGTTGCAGATGTTGTAGACAAGTGGTTGAGTCTACTAGAAGGGTATTTTTCTATCCATAACTTTTCAAATAGAGAAAAAAATACTTTTGCACTCCCCCATGTCAAAGATTGGTGGGAAACTTTCTGTGAGTAAAGGGAAACAGAGGAACCCTCATTATTTACAGTTGTGGCCACCTGGGAATCCCTTGGGGAGTTTATTAAGGAACAATACTACCCTGTTGGAAGTTATGATGACTTGTATACCAAATGGACCACACTGCAGCAAGAAAGAGACCAAGGAGTGCCAGATTTCACAAATATCTTCCATACACTGCGCACCAAGATGGGTATCATAGATTCATAGCGACATCTGGTGCTCAAGTATCGCGGTTCTCTGCATAGATACATCCAGACTAAAATGGAACTTTTGGACATCTCATCCTTGGGTGCGACCTCTCAATATCCCGCCAAAATCGAGCAGAAGCTTCCCCAAACAAAAGACGCGACAATTTGGGCCTGGGAACCCCTCGCAGCGAAAACTAGGAAAGAGCTTCCCCAACCTATAGAACAAAGGATAGAGCAAAGATGGACAGTATCAAGAAAACAATTCCAAGCCGCAAGAAAAGATGGACACTAGAAATACAAAGAAGGATGTCGGGAAGTGGTGCAACTTCCATAAGAGCCCTTGGCATAATACTATTGATTCTAGCTCAAAGCAGTTGTTGGTGGCTAAAGTAAAATCCTTTGAATCAGATGTGGGTTTTGACTCTGAGTCAGAAAAAGAAAGGGGAAGACGGACCATTGACACAGAACCCAGTGCCACTGTTGCTACCACCAAGCTCCATCCTAGTGAACCAGATGATCCAGAAGAAGGAGAGCGCTTTTTCCATTCGCAGATGTGGGTAAAATACACCCCGCTGCACTTCATCATTGATAGTGGTAGCAAGAGAATCTCATCTCAACAGAGGTCATCAAGCGGTTTCCCCTGTCGACAATGCCGTACTTGTAGCCCTACACAATTGGATGGCTCCGCTAAGCAAGCGATCTCTGCGTCGACCAACAATGTTGACTATCGTACAACATCAAGCCCTTCAAAGATGAGGTATTGTGTGATGTTGCTCCTCTTGAAGTTTGTAGTGGTCTTTTGGGCCAACCTTGTTTATGGAAAGGTCATGTTGTATATGATTATAGGCATCCTAGTGTTATTATTACTTTGAACAGGATATTGTACAGGATACTCGAGGGAGTCCCTCCTAGTGTTATTTCCTTGATCTCTGCCAAGCAATACAGGAAGGTCATCTCTCAAACCAGGAAATTTGTCTTCTTCATGATTCTCTCTTAGAGTAACCAAAATATCGCAGCCACATCGAGGGCCTCCATAATTGATCTCTCCACACAACAGAAGCAATTGGATAAGGTCATGGAAGAATACTTAGATATATTCTCCTCTCCTACCAGGGTACCTCTGCACTTTCAGGTCAAGCATGCCATCAATCTGAGCCCAGGCGCACCGCTACCCAATGGGTTGGTCTACTGCTGCTCTTTGTTATAAAATGAGGCGATCAAGAGATAGATCCAAGAACTAATCCACAAGGGGCACATCCATCCTAGCTCATCGCCTTGTGGGATCCCAATCGCACTGGTGCAGAAGAAAGATGGGACCTGCCGACTCTGCATTGATTACCGGGCTTTGAATAAAATCATAGTCTGGAACTGGTACCCGATTCCCCGAATCGATGACCTCCTTGATCAGCTCACAGGTGCCAAATACTTCAATAAGATGGATCTCAAGTCTGGCTACCACCAGGTCCTAATAGAACATATAGATGTATGGAAGACCGCCTTTAAGTCAAAAGAAGGTCTTTTTGGATGGTTGGTTATGCCCTTTAGTTTGACAAATGCTCCAGTGACTTTTATGAGGATGATGGACGATATCCTGCAATATTTCACTAGTAATTTTGTAGTGGTGTATCTGGATGACATCCTCATCTACAACAATACTTGAGTGGAACACTTGTAGCATATTCAACAGGTTCTGCACACCCTGCGACAACACAAACTATATGCAAACTTGGAAAAATGATCCTTCAACATCATGGATAAAGTACATTACTTAGGCTACATCATTGATTAGCATGGTGTGCATGTGGATTCAGCCAAGATCTGGGCCATCCGTGACTGGCCATCCCCAACCACACTCACTAAGCTTCGGAGCTTCTTGGGCCTTGCCAATTTCTATCGCAGGTTCGTGTTGGGATTCTCTCATATCGCATGGGCCCTCATCCAAGTAACCAAGGGTGGCAGTAAGGAATAAATTGTGTGGGTCATGTCCCAAAAACAAGCCTTCGATGACTTGAAGCATCGTTTTTTCTCATCCCCAGTACTTTCATTACCAGACCTGCAACATCCCTTTGAGATCGAGACAGATGCTTCAAACTATGTTGTGGGCATCGTTCTCACTCAACACGCCCACCCCGTGGCGTATCATAGTGAGACACTATCAAATGTTGTCTATAAGTAACCTACTTACGATAAATAAATGTACTCCATTGTGAAAGCCTGTCGCTAGTGGAGACATTACATTCTGGGGAAGGAGACAATCATCCACACTAATCACAACCCACTATAGTTCATACAGACCCAGAGCAAATTGTAGAATGACTGCCATCAGAAGTGCTCCACATACTTATAGCAGTTCCAACTCAACATCAAGTATAAAATAGAACGTGCCAACCGAATTGTTGATTTCCTCAGCCGACCTCCAGTCGCGACACTCACCACGGTGCTAGACTCTTGCGGCCATGAGACCCCCAGATGGCTCCACCTCTATGAGACAGACCCCGACTTCTCCACCACCTACCAAATGTTAGGAGAAAACACAATGATCGCTAATTTCCATCTTCAGGATGGGCTATTGTGTCATCTGGGCCATCTTTGTGTTCTATCAAGCAAGTGCGCGAAGCTGATTTGGGAAGTTCACTACAGTCGGGTGGCAGGACACTTTGGCGTTGAAAAGACAGTGGCAGTGCTGCAAAAACATTTCTACTAGTCGAAACTTTGACAAGATGTCAGCATGTATATCAGGTCCTACATCGTCTACGTTATTGCAAAACCGAGCACTAAGAAAAAGGGCCTGTACACCCCTTTTCCTACTCCTGACAAGTTGTGGGAATCCATCTCAATGGACTACATGTCGCTTTTCCAAGATGGCAATTCTAACGGCCTGCAAGAAGAAGATCACTGCAGAGGCCACTGCCAAGCTCTTCTTTGAATGCGTCTAGGTGCACTTTGGGATCCCACAAACCATTGTATCATATCGGGACAGTTGGTTCCTCAGCACATTCTGGTTGAGCCTTTGGTCACTATTGGATACCAAGCTCACCAAATCCATTTCCTTCCACCCCCAGACAGATGGCCTAACTGAGGTCGTCAATCGAATGATCGTACATATCCTACGCATGTACAACTCCAAGCACCCCCGTACATGGGATGAGAGTCATCCCTATGTCCAACATAGCTACAATCGAGCACAACATAGCTCAAATGGCCACAACCCCTTTCAGGTGGGGTTGGGATTCCAACCATTGGGCCCCATGGATGTTGCACTACCCCTGGCAACCACCTTGGCTGACTCGTCCCCTCATTCACCAAAAGCTGACAAAGACACACAGTTCATTGAGCGGATCCAACACATCTACCAACGGGTTCAGTGTATTTTACAAAAGTCCAATGTCAATTACAAGCAATGCCATGATCAATATCGAGCACCACATAAGTTTCAGGTGGGCGACAAAGTTTGGTTGCACTTGCAGAAAGAACACCTTACAGGGCCCCATCGGAAGCTTCACCCACTCTAGTATGGGCCATACACCATCACCAAGGATGTGGGTGACAATGCTTTTACGCTCAACATTCCCCCTTTCCTTGTCCTGCACTCAGTCTTCAACATGGCTCTCCTTCGGCCATATTTCCCACCATTATTGGACACCTCAGAGGTAGCAGAGCAGTTGACACCAACATAGATCAACCTGGACTACATGAAACATGCATCCAGTGATCAGATTGTGGACACACAGATCAAGGGCACCTGGCAGCAAAGGATCCACCTTTATCAAGTTGTCAAAGCAGGGCAGCTCCTGCACCAAGGCAACTGGCTCATCCGGGGTCAAATTCAAAAGAAATTTCCTCATCTAATGGGGGAACTCAATGCAATGGAGACCATTGTTTCCTAAGGGGGGAGGATTGATCTATATGGATGTTGGTGGCCTCCCACCTATTGCAACTAGTTCATTTTGGCAGTTTTCCGGTTTGGGGGCTTTTTTCCTAGTTTTCGAGTCCCTAACTTGCAGGGACGTTTTGAGGCCGTAAACAACATTTTTAGGACTTGCGAGAAAGAAAAATGAATAGTAGCAAAATGTGTAGTCCTCGGGTAGACCTTTCCAACGAGCTATCGTGCGCCTAAAACGAAGATCGTATGCAAAAGTTACGGGCCTGAGAAGTTGATGTACTAACTTACCCAAACGAGGCCCACATGACTTTTGGTGCTTCATCTCCTAGGGTTAGGTTTTTGGATGTCTAGGGTTTTTGACATTCCTGTTTATTGTAAAAAAGGCCTTCATAGGCTCATTGTAATCATCTTAAGCATATTTTAATAATCTGTGTTCATTTCATTCTATTCATAAAATCTAGATCAGTGGTGTTGAAGATAGGTTTTAAACTTTTTACCTCTAAAACTAAAACTTTTCCCTTTCAGGATTCGGCTTTTCATAAGGTATAATCCTCACTATCAGTCCAAAAGACCGGTACCGAAGTCCTGAAATGATTTATTTTCTTTGTTATATTAAAAGACAGAAAGTTCAAGTGTTATCAAAGTCTAGACGAACGTTCTATAAAGTACTTTAAATCACGATAAATTAAAACCCTAAAGGAGTTAATTTACCATCTTTTAACCTTTCGGAATTCGGGGTTTACTCAGAACAATACGTTTTCAATACATTTTGAATCACAAAATACCAATTCCGATTTCACGAAAGAAGTGGAAGTCAGTCTCAATACCGAAGTTAACTAAAACTAATCCCATCGCGATTTTGGGATTCGGGGTTTAGTGGTGACATACCTCATGTAACCGCGATCTCCCAAACCCCGAAATGTGAAGTCTCGACTCAATACCGAAGTGAACTAAAACTAATCCCATCTTGATTTTGGGATTCGGGGTTTAGTGGTGACATACCTCATGTAACCGCGATCCCCGAAACCCCGAAACGCGAAGTCACGACTCAATACCAAAGTTTAAAGAGAACTAACTTCATTTTAAATATACCTTTAATGGTAATTAAACTTCTTAGGTAATTTATTTTTTGGTCTCCGGCAAACGAGATTTTTTGAATTTTGATTTTAGAATTGTCGAAATACAACCACATTAATAACAGGTAGATCGTGATTTTTGTGACACAAATGCGTATCTCAGAAATATTCTCTGCATTAAAGGTATTAAATTCTTGGCAGCTGTGTCAGTGCTTTCACCATAAAATGAATTAAAAGAAAATTAGAGGTCTGTGTTTTGAAACTTATTCTTTCTTTTTCTATCAGAAGTAAGTCACATCTAGCTGAGCTTTCACACCTCTCTTCTGTGACAGGTTTTCGTTCCAATACAAAAGTCATGGCACCAAAGAAGGGACCCAAGAAGAGTGAAGATACAGCTGAGATTTCCAGCCTAGAGGGGGATGTCATATCAGACACCACACCACATGCTATCGACTCAATTAAATCATGGAGACAAATTTATGAAAATCTGGATTGCGGGATAAAAAATTCCCCTAACGACTCCGAGAATCACCTTCGGGGCATAGCAGAATCAGAACTTCACAAAATCGCAACACACCCACGGCTCATGGCGTACAACGACATGATCAGTTGGGCCTTGGAAAAGGTTTATATTCCAATGAGAAGCATTTTAAATGATTAAGGGGCCATTATCGGCTCATTCAGACCTGAACATATCCAGGTTATGTACAAACTCTCACCCAATCCTAAATTCATTTACAATGCTGAATTTATAGTTGAATTTCAGAGAAAGGAATGCACTGAGGCAGACCAAACTTACCCTAATTTAATCAAAGGCTGGTGGAGATGTCCGTCAAAGTTTAGGGCCGATACCCGTGGAATTTATGCCACGGCCTCTTTGAATGAGTACATGGTTTATGTAGCCATGAGGTTGTGTAGACTCTTCGGAAAAAAGAATCCTTGTCATTTCCCCGTAGAATGGGTGCCCTTTTTAGAAGAAGCATCAGAAGGATATAGTTTTAACTGGGACAAGATTTTATCTGATAATATGGCCAAATAGGTTTTGGATTACAGAGATGCAAGAGCCCGAGGTCAACTAGTGGCCTTTTACATCTCAGCATACATCATGGACGCAATTTGTTTTATGACTCCATTCCCCCTAATGAATTGGAGTTGGAACACAAACTGCCTTGAACCCAGTCACGAATATCACTTTGAGTTGTGGGAAGAAAATGCAAAAAAAATGTTTTACAAAATTTGTCATTTCGTGGTGATACCAATGCATAAAATGTTTTTTGGCTGTGACCCTCCTCGCATTTCTGAAGCAGTTTCAAATAACCTCTAGCCAATAGCAAACTAGTTCATTGAAGAAAGCTTCTCCTACATCAGGGTTTATGGGTGTTCAATTCCCCCTCACGCACTTCCGAAATTCCTCCCAGATAGACTGGTGTGTGGGCAAGTAGCACATCAAATAGTAAAAGGCGGTATCAGAATAGAGCTAAAGGCATCTCAAAAGAAGCCCTGGCCAATCTTCCCTGTGCACATCGGGAAATTTTCATTACAAAATTTGGGACATTCTAGAGTGGAAGCAGAAGCACTCGAAGAAGTTAAACTGTTAAATATTGAGTACAAAAGGCATGACCCTTATCAACTAGTGAACAAACACTTGATACATTGCAATATGAAAGCATACGAACATGAGGAGTCCCCTTGGGACGACATGTTCAAAGGGACCAAGTCCTATAAAGAAGTGTTAGAATGAGTATAGACACTGTCGTCTGACCTGCAAGCCATCTTTTGGACCTTCAAGAAGCATAGATGGAGTGGTCTGCCTCGAGTACTTCAAGGAGAAGAGATCATCCTCCCCCAGGAGCAAGGAAGTGTTCCCCGAGCTTTCGAGCAGGAAGCACAGAAGAAGGGAAATCCCAAAAAGGCCCTAAAGGATACAGAAAGGCCTCCACAAAACAAAAAGACCGAAGCGGAGAAAAGGTCAGGGAGACCTCCCAAGTCTGGTAAGATTACTCCCCCTTTATCACCCAGTGCTGGTGATAATATGCCTAAGGCAGTATGAGGGAAAGGATCTACAGATCTAGGGAGCCCCATAGCTTCCTTAACCCCCTTACAGTCCACTTTTGGACTCCCACAAACAGGATCTCTATTTGTTGATGACCTTACCTCCATTCCCATAGATGAGATTCCTCCTTCTGATTATTTTTGCAGTAGAAAAAGGAAGGTCATCCTGAAACAGGAGATGCATAAGAAGGAGGGGAATATGGTTAAAAAACATAAAGTCTTGATAGACAGACAAAATTTGGAGGAAGAGGATTTCGCTACAGAGATAGCAGGTTCAATGGGAGCCATGGTAACAACAAACATTTTTACCGTGGGAAAAATGAGAACCAGGATAAAGAAGAGTGATAAAATCATAGCACAATTACAAGAGTAGTTAAAAAATGTTGAGGAGAACATTAGAGAAGAAATGAGTAAAAGCTTGGAGCAAACAAGGGCTACCGAAACGTTAGAGGTTCAAATACTCAAAACGAGCCTGGACGAAATGAGCCAAAAAATACAAGCACGTCAGCTACAGATTAATCAGCAAAAGGAGAATGCAGAACAATTACAGGCTAGATTAATATTGATGGAAGATCAAATTATAGATCTGAAAGCTTTCCAGGCCTAGTCATTGGAGGTGCATTAAAAAATAGAAGCTAGACAACAGAAATTAATTTCCAAGATAGAGTCGTAAAAAGAATAGTCAAAGAAAGTAAAAGAATAGTCGAAGAAATCAGAGATGACTGTGAAGAAGTTTTTGATCTTTTATACAAAGAGTCGTTAAATATTGGAAAGGGAAATTGTACAGGACTTCTGGGATAGATCAATATTGAAAGACATCAATTAAATTTTAGGGAGAATTTGAGTGAAATCCAAATGGAAATTTCGCAACTAAGAAAAATGGATGTCACCCTATTCGACAGGTTGTTAGTTGAGCCTAACTTAAAACTGCAGTCAATAAAGTTTGCAGATAAAGGAGTTGATGATCGTCTTTCCAAGATTCAGAGAAAGGTTTATCTATTCGAGGCAAGAGACCTTCCAGAACCCCCCAGAAATTTTACACAGTTTTTGGAGAAATGCATTAAATGTATTGAATCAAAAGAAGGAGAGTCATCAACAAAGTAAAAGTATTATTTGGAAGAGCTTTATTTCCAATAAAATGGAAAAATGCAGAAGATCATGAAAACGGTTTTGGATCTATTTTTTAACAAATAGTTAGTCTCTAAGAATTAGGAAATCACCAACCGTCCTAAGATTGGTGGTTTTGTATAAATGTAATTTTTCAAGACTAAGAAGGGGCTTTTTTCTGGAGGGATTGTAAAGAAAAATACTTTGTTTTGCCTGAACTAATACAATATAAATTGAAGATTCTAGATCTGGTCAAGCCTGAGTTATGTGTTTCTCTGTCATTCTATTTTTATTTCATACTTATGTTTGAAGTGTTTCATGTGGTAATTTCTATTATAGTGATTGAACAGTCATATTATCTAATCGTTTGCAGTTTTTCCTCTGTATCAGCTTTCAACGGATATAAGACCTATGAACGTTTTAGGACTCTAAAATTGTATGCTTCTGCAAAGTTATCATCCCTCTTTCTTGTATTAACTTAAAATGAGATTCATCTTAAATTGATGCCTTGTTTTTGTTATACAACTACATGTTTCCTTTTCTTTCTTCATTCCATGCACTATCTCTTTTAAAATTGACTCAGATACTAGACAAGGCCTTCATTTTTGTTATACTATTGATTCATAATTTGGAAGTTTTGTTCTTATTAATTCAAACCAGAAATCTGCAACCCTTAAAAAATATTTTTTTCTTTTTTGACTTAAAAGAAAGGAAACCCTTTGCTTTCATGACTGTTCCAGTTACTAGACAGCCTAATATAAAACCCGGTCTATCAGATCAGATGAGCATTGCATTAAACCTATTCAATACCATCTTACAAACAACAAATACACGGGTATAACTTGAACGTTCATGGGTTGCAATTGAAAGGGATATTAGCATTCAAGAACAATGGGAAGCTAGACAGAGACAGTTAAGGAGCCAACTGTGAGCTCGATTTACTTTAAACTAGTCTTTTTACCCATTAATTATCTCTACCTTTTCGGATGCCTTGACGGTATACTTTAGAGCCTTAAAGTATAAACTTAGGAACAACAAGTGGAATCAGATCGCTCTGCTCCTTGTCGTCTTAATGCATGTCCCCAACGAGGTCAGGGTACAAGAATTGGGTCTCAAGTTTGTTTCTCTTGAGGACAAAAGCTCTCGCATGCCCAAACGACCTCTCATGGCAAGAGAAAAGAAAGATGATGGGACAAGAGATCCTTTCAAAATGTTGCTTGAGGAAGCCCTCACGCAACATAGGAACGAGATGATGAATAGTTTCACGCAAATCCTTTGGCAACTACCAAAAAGCGACACATCTTCCTCGAGTGGAGGTGTTGCTCCCTTCAAGGTACAAATCAACTTCTATATTCCTATATTTGAAGGTTAGGTAGACACAAATGTTGTAGACAAGTGGTTGAATCTACTCGAAGGGTATTTTTTTTTCCATAACTTTTCAAATAGAGAAAAAATTACTTTTGTTGTCCTCAAAGTCATTCCCCATGTCAAATATCGGTGGGAAACTTTCTCTGGGAAAAAGGAAATAGAGGAACCCTCATTATTTACAGTCGCAACCACCTAAGAATCCTTCAGGGATGTTATTAAGAAACAATACTACCATGTCGGAAGTTATGATGACTTGTATACCAAATGGACCACACTGCGGTAAGAAAGAGACCAAGCAGTGCCAGATTTCACAAATACCTTCCATACCCTGCGCACCAAGTTGGGTATCAAATATTCAGAGCCACATCTAGTGTTCATGTATCACAGTGCTCTGCGTAGATACATCCAGACCGAAATGGAATTTCTGGACATCTCGTCCTTGGGCACAACCTATCGATATGTTGTCAAAATCGAGCAAAAGCTCAAATAGAAGACGCAACAATTTGGGCCTAGGAACCCCTCGCAGCAAAAACCAGGAAAAGGCGGACCCAACCTACAGAACAAAGGACAGAGAAAAGATGGAAAATATCAGGACAACCAGTCCAAGCCGCAAGCAAGGATGGACACTGGAAAGACAAAGAAGGATATCAGGAAGTGGTGTGAATTCCATAAGAACCCTTGGCATAACACTGTTGATTGTCGCTTAAAGAAGTTGCTGGTGGCCAAAGTGAAAGCCTCTGAATCAGATGCATGTTCTGAATCTGAGTCAGAACTAGAAAGGGGAAGACGGATCATTGACGCGGAACCTAGTGCCACCGTTGCTACCACCAAGCTTCATCCTGGTGACCCAGAGGAACCAAAAGAAGGTGAGCGCCTCTTCCATTTACAAATGTGGGTAAAAGCCACCCCGAGCTCGTCAAGCGACTAGCCCTGCCGACAACGTTGCACCTGCAGCCCTACACTATTTGATGGCTCCAACAAGAAAGCAATCTCTGCATCAAATAACAATGTCAATTGTTGTATGGCATCAAGCCCTTCAAAGATGAGGTATTGTGTGATGTTACTCCTCTCGAAGTTTGTAATGTTCTTTTGGGACACCCTTATTTATGGAAATGTCATGTTGTATATGAGTCTAAGCCAAGATCCAGGTCATTCGTGATGGGCCAGCCACAACCACACTCACTGAGCTTCGAAGCTTCTTAGGGATTGCCAATTTCTATCGCAGGTTCGTGTTGGGATTCTCTCATATCGCATGGGCCCTCAGCCAACTAACCAAGGGTGGCGATAAGGCAAAATTTGTGTGGGGAATTTCCCAACAACAAGCCTTTGATGACTTGAAGCAGCGTTTTTGGTCATCCCCGATACTTTTATGACCGGACCTGGAACATCCCTTTGAGATCAAAATAGATGTTTTAGACTATGTTGTGGGCATCGTTCTCACTCAACATGGCCACCACATGGAGCTATTACATTCTGGGGAAGGAGACAGTCATCCTCACTGATCACAATCCACTACAGTTCATTCAGACCCAAGGCAAACTGTAGAATGACTGACATCAGAAGTGGTCCACATATTTATATCAGTTCCACATCAACATCAAGTATAAAACAGGAAGTACCAACCGAGTTGTTAATTTCCTCAACCGACCTCAAGTCGTGGCACTCACCATGGTGCTAGACACTTGCGACCATGAGACGTCCAGATGGGCCCACCTCTATCAAACAGACTTTGACTTCTCCACCACCTACCAAATGTTAGGAGCAAACTCAGTGGTCATTAATTTCCATCTTCAGAATGGGTTGTTGTTTCATCTAGGCCATCTTTGTGTTCAATCAAGCGAGCGCATGAAGCTGATTTGGGAAGCTCACTACAGTCAGGTGGTAGGACACTTTGGTGTCAAAAAGATAGTGGCAGTGTTGTAGAAACATTTCTACTGGTCGAAAGTTCGACATGATGTCAGTAAGTATATCAAGTCCTGCACCACCTGAGCTATTGCCAAACTGACCACTAAGAAACAGGGCATGTACACCCCTCTACCTACTCCTAACAAGTTGTGGGAATTCATCTCAATGGACTACATGTTGGGCCTACTGTCCACCAAGAGGGGCAATGACGGTGTTTTTGTGGTTGTTGATCGCTATTCAAAGATGGTGATTTTGGTCGCTTGCAAGAAGAACATCACTACAGAGGTCACTACCAAAATCTTCTTTGAATGTGTCTAGGTACACTTTGGGTCCAATGCCAAGTACAAGCAATGCCACGATCAACATCGGGTGCCACATAAGTTTTAGGTGGGTGAAAATTTTTGGTTGCACTTGCAGAAAGAACGCCTTACAGGGCCCCATCAGAAGCTTCACCCACTCCGGTATGGACCATACACCATCACCAAGGTTGTGGGTGAAAATTATTTTGCGCTCAACATTCCCCCTTTCCTTGGCTTGCACCCAATCTTCAACATGGCTCTCCTTCGACCATATTTCCCACCATTATTAGACACCTCAGAGATAACAGAGCAGATGACACCAACAGAGATCAACCCTGATTGCATGCAAGAGGGATCTAGTGATCAGATTTTGGACACACGGATCAAGGGAACCCGACATCAAAGGATCTAGCTTTAACAAGTTGTCAAAGCAGGGTAGCTCCTACACCAAGGCAAGTGGCTCACCCGGGTCCAAATTCAGCAAAAATTTCCTCATCTGATAGGGGAACTCAACGCAATCGAGACCATTATTTCCTAACGGGGGAGGATTGATCTAGATGGATGTCAGTGGCCTCCCACCTATTCCAACTGGTTCATTTTGGCAATTTTCCAGTATGGTGGTTTTTTTCCTAGTTTTCGGTTCCTTGACTTGCAGGACCGTTTTGAGGCCCCAAACAACGTTTTTAGGGCTCACCACAATGAAAATGAAGATAGTAGCAAAATGTGTAGTCCTCGAATAAACCTTTCCAACGGGCTATCGTATGCCTAAAACAGAGATCGTATGCAAAAGTTATGGCCCCGAGAAGTTGATGTACTAACGTACCCAAACGGGGGCCCACATGACTTTTGGCGCTTCATCTCCTAGGGTTAGGTTTTTGGATGTCTAGGATTTTGCCATTCCTTTTTATTGTAAAAAAATGCCTTCAGAGCGTCATTGTAATCATCTTCTTGCGAATGAGCGCAACCATCACATCTCTTCTCAGAGATAACCCGCCACCATTCTAGCAAGTTTATTTTCCACTGCATTTCACAGTTTCAACTTATTTCCTTATTGAATAGAAAACCAGTGTTATTCTATCTCTGTTATTCTGTGTTTAGAATCATTTAATAATCTGTATTCATTTTGTTCTGCTCATAAAATATGGATAATGTACCTTGAAAGGCGAGGTGCCTTCAAAGTGGTCACTTGATGAAGACGCGTCGGTTGTTATCGACGGGCATTGAAGGATGCGAGAAAAATTCTCCATCATTTTGTCTCTTTGTCGCGTGAGAGCTTGCTCAAGCAACATATTAATATAATATTTTGCTACGTCATTTTTTTTTTCTTCCACTATGGAGGGTTTCTTGGGCGTGCGAGAGCGATTGCCCTCAAGAAATAGAAGATCGAGACCCAAATTTCTATACTCAGACCTCGTTGGAGACATGCACTGAAAAATGATCAAGAGCAGCCTGCTCTGATACCACTGATCTAGATTATTTTCAGCATGAAATGAGAGCATAAATATAATAAAGAAATGTACAGAGATATCTCATATATCCAATAATATAACAAAAATATATCAGAGATGCAACCATAAAAACAGAGATACAGTAATACACTATTTCCATTAATGTGTGAAATGTATAGAACTGTAAAAATACAGAGTGAAAGACTCGCTAGAATGGTGGCAACTTATCTATGAGAAGAGATATAACGGCTACTCGCATTTGTAAGAAGATGAGTACAATGAGGCTCTGAAGGTATTTTTATAATAAAGATGAATGTCAAAGCTCTATACATCCAAAAACCTAACCCTGGGAGATGAAATGCCAAAAGTCATGTGGGCCCCGTTGGGGAAAGTTAGTACATTAACTTCTCGGGGTCGTAACTTTTGCATACAATCTCTGTTTAGGGCGCACGATAGATCATTGGAAATTTATTAATGGGGAGATTCGTTTAGGCTACTCAAGCAAAGCCTCTGGCTATTATTAGGGTCCCTTATCGTAAAAAAACATCGTTTAGGCCCTCAAACTGGCCCCTGAAGTTAAAAACTGCTAAAAATAGTAAATTGTCAAAATTGTCAAAAAATTGTTTTGAGTTGGTTGGAAAATGTGGGTGGCCACCGATATCCACCTGGATCAAACCTCTCTCCTTAGGAAGCAATAGTCTCTATTGCATTGTGTTCCCAGGGGAGAGGAAAAAGCGTTTGTTGAATCTGCATCTTCATGAGTTGTTTGCCTTGTTGGAGAAGTTGTGTTGCTTAGCTTGTTGAAGGATGTCATGAACCTGTGGCTTGAAGGGTTGGAACTTTTTAACCAGAGATGATTGTGTGCAGAATAAATCCTTGCACTTTGATTCAATGTTGTCGACCTGCTTCTGTTGGACAGAAGGTGCTTGGACTGAGGCTACAGTGGTTGCAGTGTTCTTCTGTTCACCTTTTGAACAGATTGTGAAGAAGCTGAATTTAGTAGTATGAGATACTACCTTGCGACATTGTTTAGGTGGGACAGTAGTTGGAACTACCTCTGGTATCCTATAGAGATGACCCCCCATAGTAAGAATGACACTACAGGGTCGAGACTCATAGATAGCAAGGCGCTTCCACATATATAGCTGACCCAAAAGAACATCATAGACATACAGCAGGGCAACATCACATAATACCTCATCCTTGAAGGGTTGGATGTCCTATGACAATCGACACTACTCACTGACACGGAGATCATGTCCCTGGTGAAGCCAGTCGATGTTGTATGGTTGCGGGTGTGGTGTTGTCGACAACCCCAACTGTTTCAACTGAGATGAGTTTCTTCTAGCTTCCACTATCAACGATAAAATGCATAGGGGTCCCCTTCACCCACATCTGTGAATGAAAAAGGTACTCCCCCTCTTTAGGATATGTTGGTTCTTCTAGTTGAATTGTTGAGGTCGCGACAATAACAGTGGGTTCTGCATCGATGATATGTCTTCTACCAGTATTTTCTGAATCAGATTCTTAATCAGTGTTTAGCTCCTTGTCTTTGATCTTGGCCACCAATGATTGTTGTAAGTGACATTCATCAGTGTTGTGCTAGGGGATTTTGTGTAAATCACACCACCTTCCAGTGTCCTTAATCTTCCTATGATCCTTCTTGTCCTGTGGCTTGGATTGGTTTTCGAGAGGCTATTTGTTAGGGTCGTCTTTATCATACTTTTGTTGTTTTGGATTTGCAGACCTAGACTCCCTCTTGTTTTGGTGCTTAAATTTCTACTCAATTTTAACAACATATTGATAAGCACTGCCCAGTGAAGAGATGTCCAGAAAATACATTTCAGTTTGGATGTATCTGTGTAGAGCCCCACGGTATTTCAGAACCAAATTTCGCTCAGAGTCTTTGATACCCAACTCGGTGCGTAAGGTATGGAAGTTATTGGTGAACTCCGACACTGGTTGGCCCCTTTCTTGTTGCAGTGTGGCTCGTCTCATGTACTGGTCGTCATAGTTGCCAACAGGGTAATATTGTTCCTTGATCTCATCCACACAAAAAAACTCAGGTGGGCTAGGCCCCATATATTCCAGACTCCTTTTTGAAACTTTTCTCCCAGTAAGTTTCCCACCAATGTTTGACACGGGGGAGAGCCTCAAGGAGTACGAAGATTATCTTTTCCTTGTTGGAGAAATGATGAACAGAGAAATAACCTTCTAGCATATTTAACCATTTTTCTAGGGCATTTGCATCTATATGTCCTTAAAATATGGGAATATCAAAATTAACTTGTACCTTTAAAGGAGAGGTTCCTCCAAAGTGGTCGCTTGATGAATATGCGTCGGTTGTTATCAGCATGTGTTGAAGGATGTGGGAAAAATTATCCATCATTTCGTCTCTCTGTCGCGTGCGAGCTTGCTCAAGCAATAGATTAATAGAATCTTTTGCTCCTTCGTTTTTATTTTCTTCCGCCATGGAGGGTTTCTTGGGCGTGCAAGATCAGTTTTCATCAGAGATACAAGCACAAAACCCAACTTGCTATACTCTGACCTCATCGGGGACATGCACTGAAAAACGATCAAGAGCAGCCTACTCTGATACCACTGATCCAGATTATTTTCGACACGAAATGAGAGTGGAGATATAATAAATAAATATACAGAGATATCTCATATATCCAATAATATAAAAAATATATATCAGAGATGCAACCATAAACACAGAGCTACAATGATACATGATTTCCATTAATGTGCGATATGTACAAAACTGTAAAAATATAGAGTGAAAGGCTCGCTAGAATGGTGGGAGATTATCTCTAAGAATAGATGTGACGGCTACTTGCATTCAAAAGAATATGAGTATAATGAGGCTCTAAAGGACTTTTTACAATAAAAATGAATTCCAAAGCCCTATACATCCAAGAAACCTAACCCTCGGAGATGAAGAGCCAAAAGTCATGTGGGCCCCGTTGGGGTCAGTTAGTACATTAACTTCCCGGGGTCGTAACTTTTGCATACAATCTTCGTTTAGGGCGCATGATAGCTCGTTGGAAAGATATAGACAAGGAGAATCATTTAGGATCAATCAAAGCCTTAGGCTATAAATGAGGTGCCTTATCATGAAAAAACATTGTTTAGGCCCTAAGATTGGCCCCCGGAGTTAAAAACTACTAAAAATAGTAAATTGCCAAAATTGTCAGAAAACTATTTTGAGCCAGTTGGAAAAGGTGGGTGGCCACCCATATTCACTTGGATAAATCCTCCCTCTTTAGGAAGAAATGGCCTCCATTATGCTGAGTTCACGGGGGAGAGGGAAAAACGTTTGTTGAATATACATCTTCATGAGTTGCTTGCCTTGTTTGAGAAGTTGTGTTACTTAGCTTGTTGAAGGTTGTCATCAACTTGTGGCTTGAAGGGTTGGACCTTTTTAACCAGAGATGAATATGTGCAGAATAAACCCTTGTACTTTGATTCAATCTTATCGACTTGCTTCTGTTGGACAGAAGGTGCTTGCACTGAGGCTGCAGTGGTTGCAGTGTTCTTTTGTTCACCTTTTGAACAGATTGTGAAGAAGCTAAATTTTGTAGTATGAGATACTACCTTGCAACATTGTTTAGGTGGGACAGTATTTGGAACTACCTCTGGTATCCTGTAGAGATGACCCCCCAGAGTAATAATGACACTACAGG